>LQNK01002831.1:0-24124 GCA_001586405.1 Phoebis sennae | reverse complement strand
TAATTTTCAGTGAAAATCGTAGACCCGTAGCCGCACACGCCGCCTCGCCGCCACGTGCCGGTATTCGTTGTTGGTCGATTACGAATAATACGCCTCCGCCGTAAAAACTTTTATTTTGCCTATCCCGGACGAGCCCCCAAGTTTTGTGGGATATTTTGGCAAAATAAAATACTTTTTTTTTGAGAATAATAACTTTATTTCGCGCTCCGTAATGCACCGTGTCTACACCGTAACCCCATAAATCGCCATTACTCTTTTTTCCCTCTCGCACACATACTCCCCTTTCACTCATCAGATGCGTTCCAATAAGATAATTAAAACCGCATTCATACTTTATTAAACCTAATTTACATAATCTTTCCCACATAAAATTATCCACAATACAATAGATGCACGAGAACTGCTAAGTGAGGTCACTCGCATATATACACCAGATAATTACTGCCGCAACAGAAATCATCAACTGTTAGCATTGCCATCCTGTGGAACAGTCGCCAGGAGCAAGTCTCCACTACCGCCTACTCTCCACCTATTTAACAAGTACCTGGACTCAAAACCAGAGTATGATATATTTGTGACTGCAAGTGGAAAATTCTTATCAGAATGCTTGAATTTCTGCGAGATGAATGTATGACTTCAATCTCATATTTATAATCTTGATTTTGTTAATAATTTAATTTTCTTGTATAAATAGTGTGAGTGGTTTGTAACCGTTCTATTTGTACTGAATAAATGAATAAATACAGAGCTGAAGAGTTTGTTTGTTTGAACGCGCTAATCTCAGGAACTACTGATCCGATTCGAATTTTTTTTTAGTATTAGATAGCCCATTTATCGAGGAAGAATTTAGGCTATATATCATCCCGATATTCCGACGCGATCGAAGCCCTGCGAAGCGCTAGTAAATAATAAAATTTGTGGTGTTCATGATATTTTTACAGACGGGTATTCATTGGCGGTCATCAGTTACTTGCGACTCGCCCCGGCTTTGCACGGGTGCAGTGCGGATACTAAATATACTAAAATAAAAAAAAATAATAAAAAAAAGTATTTATTTTCTCCCAAAATTCTTAAAACTAAAACTTAGATACAAACAGAACAGTATAATGAGAGTGAGAGACAGGAGCCTAAACTAGGTAGATCCTGCAATATAGGACTCCTGGTCTCTTCATCTCGGATCTATAATAACTAATAAAATAAGTACTTATCTTAACTAAAACTTATACTACAGAAATACTGTGAACGTTGTATATAAAAATTGTACATTATTTCGATAAATCTCGTAGGGTTCAGCCTTCGTTTGGGATGTAAGTGGAAATGTATTGTAAACAATTCTTAAGTAACGACAACTCATATTTTCTCTTACTATTTAATGGAAGTTATCATACCTATATATATACTAGCTGATCCGCGCGGCTTCGCTCCCGTAGCATAATTATGTTACATAAAAACGGTTCTAGTGAGTTAATCTTAAAAGATATACATATACTGTAACGGACGTTTTTGTAGATCATTTCAAGAGGAATAATTTTTTTTTATACATAATTTTTTGGTATCTTGAACCGTTTTCGCAGCGCACGCAACGGAAGCCCTCAAGTATGAATAATTTTCCCCGTTTTTTTCACATTTTTCATTATTTCTTCGCTCCTAATAGTTGCAGCGTGATGTTATATAGCCTAAAGCCTTCCTCGATAAATGGTCTAATCAACACAAAAAGAATTTTTCAATTCGAACCAGAAGTTTCTGAGATTAGCGCGTTCAAACAAACAAACAAAAAAACTCTTCAGCTAATTTTAGTATAGATACAAGAGGGAGGTTCCCTCTTGAATCATTCTATGTATTAAGAAAACCGCATCAATATTCGTGGCGTAGTAGTTTTAAAGATTTAAGCATACAAATTGACTTAGGGACACAGAAAGCGACTTTGTTTTATACTATGCAGTGATTATATAATATACTTTATACATTGTATTGTTTTTGATGGAATTGTACACAATTTTATGGGGTATTTATTCTATTTAGAGTAGGTATTTCAATTTAGAGAAAAACATATTTCTACTTTTTTTTCATGGAATTGAAAAAGTAAAAATGTGTTTTTCTCTAAATAGGTTATCCTCATTTTAGCAATATTAGTAGTACATTATCATCATATAACTAGCATCACACCGCGGTTTCACCCGCGCAACAACTAATCGTGTGTAATGTATTATAATAATAATAATAATAATAATTCTTTATTAAAGTATCTAAGACTCACAATTATTCTAATCTTTACCTATATGTATACAAAGTTACACCCAAATCCGTTCAGTAGTTTTGGCACAACAAACGAACATACATTTATATTAGTAGGAGGATTACTCATTCATATTGCAACTTGGCTTTAAATCCGGAAGCGATATACAATAATAATTAATCGCTCGATTAAAACGGAACACAATCAAATGGACCTTCGATAAGATACGGGTGAAAAACATTTGTTTCGTAGAAATAGATAATTAGAATACATCCCTGTTATTCAATTACAAAAAAATATAAAAAGGCCCCTTCCACTCCGTTTTATCTACACTCATATATAGAGGAAAGTTTTGATTCTTTGTTTATTTGTTTGAATTGAATAGGCTTCAAAAGTACCAATTTGATAAATTACTAGGTGCGCCCCAGGGCTTCGCTCCCGTGGGAATATAGAAAGAAGAAAGAAAGAAAGAAAAAACATTTATTCACAACACACAATAAAAAATCAATCATTTTGGTGGTACATATATGCATAGTGTGTGGTGTAAAATGGCCGCCCACTCAGCGTAGCCACGCTGATTTTCAGTGAGCACCGATTTGACTTATTGACAGCGTCGGTGATATATTAGGAATAAAATATAATACATATATAGTGATATATAAGATGACAGGTTATACATTAACTGTGCTAAATTTAATAGATAGAAATAATAAAAACAGAATGAGAATAAATATCGGGATGATATAAAGCCTACCTTCCTTGATAGATGAGCTATCTAACACTAAAACAATTTTTCGAATCGGACTACTAGTGTCGAGATTGGCGCGTTTAAACAAAGTCTTCAGCTTTATAAATTAGTATAGATAATAGCTCCCCCGATGGTGGCCAATCTCAACAGAGACTAGCCAGCTGCGCAGGATATATAGTGCACAAGTGTACGCACGAACACGAACACAGGTGCACTTTTTGTTCCTTTAGCCTCATAACGACCGCAGGACCAACGGCTTTACGTGCTCTCCGAGGCACGGGGGTGTTCCAACACCGCCAACTTCCACACTCAGGGCTGTTACTGAGAGTTTTTTGTCAGAAAAATTTCAATAACATTTTTTTTCGGCCATCGAACCCGGGACTCCTCGGTCTGTAGTCAAATATGCAACCACCGGAAGGTTTGATAAATTTTACATACATCATTTTACACGAGCAGCCTATGGGCCAGTCATGATTGGTTCTACAGCTCTCTTCGTGTTCAATATAACGCTGGTGTAATCTTGCTCGCATTCTATTATTTTTATTGTTTGTTTGTTTTTAAAACTCTTTATTAGAAAATAATACACTTTTTACCTTACAGTCTAGTGTAAATTGTAAATAATCCTAGACAGTAATATCTATGACAATACAAAAGGTTTTCAAGTTAAGAATAAACTTTTACAAACTTTCAGTCCGAACAAATAATTAAGTAATACTTACGTTTAATAGCTACAGGATACAATGTAATTTAACATTATATTATGCACTCTTTAGTAACAGAAGTACATTTATTATATGAAGGTTCTTATTTTTATTTTTATTTTTTTTTAATAATTACACATTATTTTTATTTTTATTGCTGAAAATGTTATGCAGCAGAATTACCCTCTGTCGCCTCTTACAACACCCACGGGTAGAATTGGGATGGCGATAAATGTATTCTAACCCGTATTATATTATCTGTGGTAGTTATTCACTCCAAGTTTATTATAAATACGCTTTATACTTACTCCTAGTAGTATAGTACTGCCCATAAGTAAACCCACTCGTTTTATTATAACCGATTCTTTTTACTTACGAACAGTAATATCTTAATTTGATTTATTAAAACAAAATGCTATTTTTTCCCTTACACCACCTGCTATTAATTTTATTTCATTTAAATTGTCCTATTTATGGTTGCCTGTAAGAGATGGCCCTGTAGCCATAAGCCGCCAATTGTTCACTTTTTTATAACTACTTATATGTTATTTATCCTGTTGTGCAACATCAAATGAAAAAAGAATTTAGTTCTTTTTTCTTTTTAGAGATCTTTTAGAATTCACTTTTTATTACTACTTATATGTTATTTTTCCTGTTGTGTGTGACACACGAAAAGAAAAAAGAATTTAGATATTTTCATTTCAGAAAACAAAGGATATTTTCATTCAACGATTCTCCTTATCCCCTCCCCTTCAAGTCGGCACGGCATCTGCGACACTTTGATGTTATAGGACTATATGTGTTCAGGCTGCGATCTGTCGCTTAAAATCAGGTGAACCGCATGTTCCGCTTGCTCGTTGATACATAAAAAAACAAACTTAGAGAAATCTGTGAATGCAGTTTCTTTTCAAAAATAACATTTTCTTTGAGTTACGTTTTCTATCTAATATCACGCAGTTACTATAACAATAAAACAAGTCGTTTTTCAGTCGGTCAGTACAATATTCTAGGCGTGAATCTAAAGCTTATTTATAACAAACATGGGATTAATAACTACTAAATTTGGTCCTAATAGGTTGATTATAACCGTTAATGAAAACGATTCGTAATTGTTCTACTATGACGTTCCGTCGTTTATGAAATCTGGGCTTAAGAGTATTATCTTAAGAGTATAAGAGTATTAGTAACTATCGAGTTTCTTGCTGGTATCTTCTCGATAGAAGCGACTTTCCGAACCCGTGGTAACTTAAAAAATTGACTATTCATAAGTACTTTGTAAAAAGTTTACATGAATAAAAATATTTTCTATTCTATTTTCCCCTCAGGCGGCATTACAAAATTCCAATGGTGGAATTTTGATTTTTTAAGATTTTGGCTCAACATTTGAAGATCATCTCAACAAATATACGAAGTGGAAATTTGTATTCCATTTTATTAATTAACAATTTTGGTATCCAATCTTATCTTTTATATAAATAAATTCTTCTAAAGTCTAGTGTTGGAATTCCACACTAGATAACTTATTTTTCTAAGAACTTGTATAAAAGACAATACACTCGAACGCTATCAGCATCTGAGATAAATCGAAAAAAATAATTAAAGTTTACTTATCACTCATTATCAATACTTCAAAATAATATATAATTGCGATAATATAAATTCCGGCAGTATACACGGAAAAGCGAATATAGTTATTGGTGTTCTTGTGAAAAAAAAACGCGTCACAAGGGACGCCATGATAAGTGAGTATTTTCGACGTGCTTTTAAAATTTGACACATAAATAAAAAAAACATTCATACAATTTTTTTTCGTAGGTGTTTGATAAAAATAGAATTCCTGAAATTTTATCTTGGATCCAATGTGCAACATTCTATTTAAATAATTTAAAAAAACAATCGTAGAATTAGTCACCAGGACCATCATATACATTTTAGTTTCTTTTCTTAATTATTGCTAAAAATTGATTTCGCGAAATTGTAATTCAGGACTAGACTAAAACATTAGAATTATGTAATTTCTATAAATAGAATTCGATAAATTTAAATTTGGAATTAGCATGGAACGTTCTATTCATTTCAGTTGAAAATAATTTTAATTTTGGCACAGGCTTCTGTGTGTTTGGAACATTCAAATTATGTCAGTGCTAAAAATAGAATTCTAGAAATTATCTTATTTTCCAAAAAAAATTCTTGCTATTTGAATTTGGTAACCTGGAAATATTGAAATTTCATTTATTTTCATAAAAAGATTTCTTATTTAAAAAAATATGGAAAAAAAAATATCATATAGTAGACATGTTATTGTCCAAAAACAATCATGGAATTTGAATTGGGAAACAGAGCATAGACATTTTTGATATCCTAAATAAAATAAATAAATAAAAAAATATTTATTTTTTATCTATTTAACGTATCCTTCAAATGAAATGTTCCATCTTTTTGTGAAACTTTTTAGAAAATTATTCTTAGGTGCAACAGATGCGCTATGAGTGTGCCCTATTAAGCGATATAAAAATACCTTTGTGGACACGATAGACAATCTCAAAAGAGCTGCGTAAATCCTACTAATATTATAAAAATGTTTTTAAAAAATTAATCCCTCCTTTTAGGGATTTGCAACCATTTTTCTAAAATTTAGATGTCACTAACACAATAGTAACAAACCCAACAACCTCACATGTCAAAATCCGTTCAAACGTGTAGGCTGTAGGGCGTGCCAATGAAATAAATTTACAGATACATACATACAAACAAGCTTAATTAAAAATTTAACCCGACTAAATTGTCTATTAAAAAACAAAGATTTAAACTTGCAAGCGTAAATTTGAAAATTACATAGCCTTTTTTAACCGACTTTCAAAAAAAAGGAGGAGGTTCTCAATTCGACCATATTTTTTTTATAAGTATGTTACCGCCGTTAAAGTTTCAATAAAAATTATTTTCTACTTTTTAGAGCGAGGAAGTCGGTTCCATTTTTTAGCAAAATTTATTGTCACTGCTACAATTCTAACGCATCAAACAACACCTCAAAATTCGTTCAGTTATTTGGAACGTAGTTATTTCGCTAAAGAAATGGACATACAAACATACAAACGTATACCCGATAAACATAAACTTCTTCCTGTCAGGGATAAAAAAATTGAACTTGACCAAGAATTTAGTCACTCATTTAATATTTCACCATGAACGTTCAAATAATGCGTCACGTCTCCATATATCGATTCGATCACTTGAATTGATAATAACAACATTTGTTATCTATTAATGTTTCTTTGTTTTTCGATGTTTACGATAAGTAGCTGTATGATTAAAATAAAACACGATTATTAACAAAAAACATGCGTTGATTTGCATCTGTAGATCTGTAATCGGGTTTTCTGCAGTATGATATAACAAATGCAGTCATATAATTATTAAGTAATATTCCGAGAGCTACCACCATATTTGGTGAAGTGTTTGAGGCAAGCTGAAAACTTGTCTGATACCTCTTCTATATCTATACTAATATTATAAAGCTGAAGAGTTTGTTTGTTTGTTTGAACGCGCTAATCTCAGAAACTACTGGTTCGAATTGAAAAATTATTTTGTTGTTGTTTTTGTTATATATTGGTTAGACCATTTATCGAGGAAGGCTTTAGGCTATATATCACGCTGCAACTATTAGGAGCGAAGAAATAATGGAAAATGTGAAAAAAACGGGGAAAATTATTCATGCTTAAGGGCTTCCGTTGCTTGCGCTGCGAAAACGGTTCAAGATACCAAAAAATTATGTATAAAAGAATTATACCTCTTGAAATGATCTACAAAAATGTTCGCGACAGTATATGTCTATCTTTTAAGATTAACTCACTCGAACCGTTTTTATGTAACATAATTATGCTACGGGAGCGACGCCGCGCGGATCAGCTAGTTAATATTATAAGGAGGAAAAATTCATTTGTTCTTTGTATTGAATAGGCTCCGAAACTACAGGACCGATTTGGATGAAATTTTGTACAGAGATTCTTTAAAGCCCCAGGACATAGGGTAGTTTTTATCCCGAAAATCCTACGGGAACGGGGATGAAGCGGAGGTAATATACCCCGACATATAACTGTAGACCTGGCTAAAAGAAGACTGTGTTATTTTGGATACCTATATGTATACCAAGTTTCATCACAATTGCTTCAGTAGTTTTTGCGTAAAGAACGAAATTTTTCTTGGTACCGAGGGAAGTATAATAACTGTGTAGTAACGTGCTTTTCCCGTACATATTATTGACATTCCGTAGGATGTCCGAAAAAAATATCCTCTATCCGGATTTCTAACTATATCTGTACATTGTCACATTTAAAATATTGCTATGGAAGAAACTTGCTGATATTGTTTACTGTATTTATTTATTCAACACCTACAATTCCTACTGAATTATTTTTCATTTAATTTATACCACAAATTATAGTCAACTAAATTAAAATGTCAATTCTAACAATATATAGTCCAAATGGACATCAACAATTTGTTTACAAGAGTATGAGTGCTTCTTGAGTCCCAATGACGATATTGATAAGCAACGTTATATTCATGAAATGTTTGAAAATTACGAAATTTTCTCTTACACCGTAGTAGGTCATCGTCAGTATAAATCGTTTTACTTCTTCTTTAAGAAAAATTTTCTCTTACACTGTTGTAGTTCACCGTCAATATAAATCTCTTGCTTCTTCCTTAAAGAATGTAATAAAAAGAACTGTCATTTATTTTCTGTACAAACATTCCGTGGAACATAATCCAGGGTACTGATTCACAAATCCGATTCGGGTCGGAACGAAGACGTTTCCGTCGAAATTTGTTTGAATTTTGTTCCTTTTTCGAAACTTTCCGATAGGATTCGCATTTGTGAATAGAGGGCCAGTAAAATGAAGCTGAGATGCGTCCCTGCACTAATGCACAGCATAAAAATAATTGTTCGATCTAAAATTTATACAATTATCCAAAACATTATAAGGAGTGAAACATATATAGTAATTTAGTTATGTCATTTATTAAAACGATAAGAGCAGGTAAAGTCAATGCTAAGCTAACTATCGCTAACATAGGCATCACATTCATCATTGGTATAGAAAATGCGATCGGTACATGACATTTTATATAAATAATGTTACGATCCAGTCCGATGCGGGTGATGCCTACATGTGGACGCATACCTTGAGAGAGTATAGTTGTGCAGTATAATATCACCTGCGTAGTTGGCTATAAGAATTGGACGTTATTTGCAAAATTCGGTCAGGATAACGTTAGTGTGTAAATGGTTGATGTTATAAAATATGTGTTGTTATAAACTCCTAGAGGGGCTATGTAAAATTATGTCTAATGTAATAGAAATGTACTATAATTCTACACAACTGGCCAATTATAGAACTAGGCATTTAACAACAAATCACAACTAGTCATAACAACTATTATCAAAGTGAGGGTAGTTGGGTCGTGACGTCGGTACCAATGCGCCCATATACTAAACGCGGCTACTCTTTTATGCGACTCTGATGACAGCTAACAACTTACAAATGACATTTGCATAGATAGACATACAGAACTTGTTAAAACATGAAATCACAAAATGTTGCCGACAGTATGATATATGTATAATATATGCTAAACAATTAGTCGGTCATTGAAAGAGCCGCCCCTGAAATCCGGTCAATATAATTATGTCATATTATTGTTAAAAAGTGCATTTTTATCGCAATGCAAAAGATAATTGATTACTTACGAATTAAGAAGATCTTAAACAATTTGATTAATTTAATAATGAGTGTTTAATAAAAACCGCGTTTACTAGTAATTTAAGATTAGATTACCATTATCATAACTTTCGCGGTCAATTTCAAGATAGACAGATAATTATTTGCCATTGATTCACCTTGAGTACAGTTCAATGAAATTCCTGTATACTAATGTTTTATTTCCGCATTAGCTTTTGATCTAGTTTTACATAAAATTACTGTAATATTAAACAGTTTTTCTATCATATATCATATTGTATAAGCAAATAAAAACTTCACATTATGTTTACTGTGTATTTAAATAATAATTAGAAATATTTCCTGCTTAAAAAGTAAATTTTATAAGCTTCATAACATAATGAATAGCACAAGGGTCCATTAATGGTCGTCTTTATTATAATAATTCTTGTCATTGCCATCACTTATTGTTTCTTGTTAAATATCTATGAATGCACTGGACCCTTAGCGATCGATAGGACGTGGAATAATGTAATATAAATTTTAGTTACATCTGCATTTTAATATTAAGGGTATAATTTCTTCTAGCTGATCCGCGCGGCTTCGCTCCCGTAGCATAATATACTCGTATATATTAGTATAGATTACAATTTACACACCATTGTTTCTCACAGTTGTATTAAAACTTAAAAATGCGTGTTTTTCTAGATAGAACATTTTATTCAAAATAAACATTCCTTTATTTTCGAAAAAATGGAAATAAAAGATTTTCGAAAATTTGCTTGTCACATCCAGTTATCGAACCGAATAAAATCTTTTAAATTACACTTTTAACTTTTATTACTTTGATCGGTAGGGTCAATATGGTCAATAAGGATGACTTAAAGATTCATGGAATGTATCAGCTAATTCAAAACAGGACAGTTGTTAGGCGGCCAATGATTGTACAGTTTATACTTACTTATATTTGTAAAATAAAACACATATTTTAAAAGAGTAACTATCGAGTTTCTTGCCGGTATCTTCTCGATAGAAGCTAGTTTCCGAACCGGTGGTAACTTAAAAATGTTTCTGTATTTGCTCAAAACATGAATTAATTTAGCATAAACATAAAAGAATTAGTACAGGATCTCTGGTACACGGCAAAACATCTGCGACACTTCGATGTCAGTCACTTATCAGCCTTCTGTAGCATAAAAAAAGTCTGTCCTAGATTCCTTATTACAAGCTTAGTTTGGGACTAGATGTATGTCGCAGAACATTTCTAACAAAGGTTTTCTCTTTCCAGTTAAACTACTTCTTCTGGGGCTCGTAGGTCTTGCCTACGCGCACCCCCAGTCCGAATGCCCCTTGGACGGGAATCTGTATCTCCTTCCTCATGAATCTGACTGCTCGAAATTCTACTCATGTGTCTTTGGAAGGAAGCAAAACGAACCTCTGAATTGTCCCTTGAATTCGCTTTTTTCGTTCGAGAAACAAGTAAGTAATATTCTAATGCCTACTGCTATCTGTTAAATTTATTAAATTTTACAAATTGTCCAATTTAAACAAGTGCGGTGCTCTTCTATAAGTGGCGAGATCACCACACCAGTCTGCAAGATGTAATTTTTCATGAATGTTTTAGTGAATAAGTCGTTGGAGGGTCTTAGAAAAAAGGTTAGGTTAGGTTTAATTTAAGGTTAAGCTTAGGTTTTAATTTAATGAATTTTTTCAACAATGATTATGTTCAATTTAACAAGATTTTGCACCAACTTTGTATAGATTTCAACAAAAATAAAATAAGAGTTATTTTTTACTTTTTAGAGTGAGGAAGTTCTATATATTTTTTGACAAAAGTTATTATAATCAAAAGAACCCATTAATGTCTTTTTCGTTCTTTTCTTTTTCTTTAATTATTTTTTGATATTTCCTGTTTTGCAAGATGGCTATAATATTACGATAACCCTGAAGGATGTCTAATAATAATCTTACAAGACCACATTCTTTCTTTGAGGAAATTGATAAATAAATCTATGAACTTGAAGATACAGATAAGCTTTACATAAGAAATAACGGATTATAGAATTAAATAATTATGGTATTAACGCAGTTTAAAGAATACATACAGTCGCACACACACGTACAACATATGGCCAAAGATTAGGTTCAGATACTTCTATTACCAATACTACTTTCCAACGTCCAGAGATGCTATTTTAGACACTAAATAAAACTATTCCCTTCTCATGTTATAGTGTATTATACCTTTTGGTACATTACTCGAGCATAGTAACAGCCTAAAGCTAACGTACAATACTGAACCGATTCTATAGCGACACCAATCTTTTATACCATTTACCAACACTACTTTTTATCATCCACCTTCACAGTAATTTTATGATGAGTACGACTTACACTTAGTAAATATGATTCTTAATATTGTACTATATTCCGTATATATAATTATTAATGTTACACTTCCAATATAGATTTTGTTTTTTTTTACTATCAGCTTACAATTCTTCTTGCCTAACATCTTCCCGAAAGGGATATATTGAAAAATAGCGTTGCGGTCATCTTAGTATGCCCGTAACATATGCTGAATATAGCCCTTTTGCCACCATTAACACTTTAAACTAAATGATTATTGTATCTTTATTGGTAATGGCATAAATGGATTTATCATTTTATTTTTTACTAGCTGCGCACCAGGGCTTCGCTCGGGATGATATATAGCCTATAGCCTTCATCGATAAATGGGCTATCTAACACTAAAAGAATTTTTCAAATCGGACCAGTAGTTTCTGAGATTCAAACAAACAAACTCTTCAGCTTTATAATATTAGTATAGATTTTTACAGTCGTTGCACGAAACTGTCATGTAGACAACAACAAATCTCCTTGATAAATATCGACACATAACATTTTTCTGTGCGTACGGGACCCGTATTTCAATGATCAAGAAAAATTGTTTGCGTTAAATTTAAAAGAGTATCATCGATATGTATTATAATAGAATAGAATAGAAATTCCTTTATTGGGACACACAAGTCATTATACATACAGTTACAAACATAATCGGTCTTATTACAAAACAGAGTCTAAGTAAGTCAGGTTTAAACTGGTCTAAATAATTATTTGTCAAACCGTTCCGTTTTGACAATATAACCAATTTAGATGAGCAATTAAGCAATAACATTCTTTTTTGTACCGTTAAAAATATACATCTTATCCCATTTTATCCTTTTCAACATTAATATAAGGAGAAAAGCGTTTAATTGCTACAAAATTATAATTTTATAACCTCAATGTCATGTTATAATAGACTCTGAAGATTCACTGCCGGCAGCAACGAAACGTAATATATTGCATTTTAAATGTTTCCTTACACTAACGGCAATTTTCAATAATGTATCAATGATTATGGATAGATTGTTATGTCAGATTATATGACAATCGATAGACAAAAGTCATACCAGATGTATCCGTCGTTAGGATGTTGAAATCAAAGTAAGTGAAAATAGATAGATTTGTCTTACTTTAGTAAGCAAAACCAGGGATACATAGAATATTGAGTTAAATAAAACTCGAGTTCCTTGCCGGTTCTTCTCGGTAGAGACAGCCTTCCGAATCGGTGGTAAATAAAAAAATATATATTATTATGTAATATGACGTTCTAAAAGCGCCTCGAAAGAAGCCAATTTGGAAAATAAACGTTTTGACTTTGACTTTGACTATTGAAAACGGCCGTAAATGAGGGTTATTTAATGCGAAACATGAACACACTCTCTCTCTTTCAAAAGCCATGATTTTCACTTCCAAGTGTGTACAGAATTTGTGGCTTTTTTGAAAGCGTGCAACTGAATGATTGGTATTAATCTAGATTAGTAAGCAAATCAGAACTAATGAATTCCACAAAATACAAAAACGCCATTAATTTTCAGTAATCCATTAATAATCTTGCGGCTTTACCGATAAACGGATTAAAATAATAATTTGCTAAGAATTACGATTAGATTGTCATAATTCTATTTTAATTGCATTTTATGCGTATATTTTTGAACACTCTTGGAACACACCTATAGAGATATAAAACTACCAATAACAAAAAAGTCCTACTTATAGTATAATTTGCATTTATTTATATTTTATCATAATAGATATTGTATGTATTATCACTTTTCTAATACTATTCCCTCTGTTTACTAAATTATTTAATATTTTTATAACCTGCTTCGATAATGCATCATAAGGTTTATTAATGACTCCACGCGGCTTCGCTCCTCGAATAATGATCTACTGAACACAAAAGTTATTTCTAAATCGGACCAGTAATTCCTGAGATTAAGTAATACACCTAAAAACTTCCATCAAAGGTAGAATTTTGAGTTTCATATCCCCATTCTCAAATGTAGCTTCACTTTTCCCCTATTTTCTCACGATTATCCCATTCTTCTCCTCTGTAAAGAACCATTTATTCCCATTGGCACCCTTCCCACAGGAGATGGATTTTGCCAGCATCAAGTAGTCGTGAAGTATCCCAATTTTACATCAGGTAGTGGATGAATCAGATGTTTCCCACTGAGGAAAATCATAGATACTCCTTTAGAATAGTGTAACTTTATCGGAGTACACAAGTATCCCCTTTAAGAATGTTAAATTAGAATGAAATTTAAGCAGACTCGGATTTTTTATTCAAAAACTAAAAAGTCAAAGTCAAAATCTTTATTTACGCTTTTAGATCGTCATTTTAATTTAGAAAGAAAGAAAAAAGTTTATTTGTGCCATAAACACATATACTTTACATATACCTTACAGAATAATAATGAATACTAAGACTCTAAACTAAAATTGGTGCTGTACGGTGTTACGGGCCCAAACTAGGTCATCACTCAGCATGTGCTGCAATACCCTGGGGCTTTTGCAGCACTCTCAGTGACTCCTAAATTGACAATTACGTTTGGAGTGTCACTTATAATAAAAATAAACATAGCTTTTACAAAATTTACATATATATTTTATTTACCACCGATTCTCTCCACTAACAAAGGTTACCTGTAAGAGATCGCTCTATTTATTTATTTCTAATTTTCACATGCCATTACAGGCGATAAGGTCGCCTTTTGTGTAAAGTACATTATAAGATTTGTTTATTTTTATTTTAACTATACTTAAATGAATTTAATTTTTATGTCTACAATACTAGCTGCACCCCACACTTTTATCCGGATCTATATCCCGTTCCCGTAGGATTTTCGAGATAAAACCTATCCTATGTCATTCCTGGGGTTTCAAAGAATCTTTGTATAAAATTTCATCCAATTCGATCCAGTTTCGGAGCCTATTCAATACAAACAACCAAAATTGCCCTTTACAATATATCAATCAGATGAATAGGTTTTGAGATATAGTCGTTAGAAGTAATTAAAGAAAGAAAGTGTTTTCATTTCATTTAATTTCAAGGCTGCCTGAAAAAAGTTAAAGAAAGAAAAATCATTGATTTATCAGCTCAGCAGAACACTATAGATAACAAACATAACGCCTATGTCATGACTGTGCAGTATTGCAGAACTAAATGAGGTGGCCACTCAGCTTATGCACCGGCGTCATTGACGGCCGAAGCGCTTATTTTCAGTGGCCCCTCTTGCCACGCTTGGAGTGAAAGTGTAAAACAATTCAAATATATATACTGGATAAATATAACACGATAAATATTGATAAAGTAAATAATAATAAGTTGTTCAATTAGGATTGATACACATGTAGATATACTTCTTAAACATACATATATTATGTGTGAAAATATGAGATACATTTTCCAAAATTTTTTCTTCTTCAGATTTGCGACGAGCCCAGCAATGTTCAGTGCGCTGGTATATCCGCTAGAAACGCCCCAGTTTCTATTGGTTGCCCCACAAACTTCTTCGGCATTCTCCGACTGCCCCATGAAAATGACTGTGGGAAGTACTACAATTGCCAACATGGTAACAGGGTCTTGGTGAACTGCGATGATGGCAAACATTTTAATGCTGTAACACAGGTAAGCCTCATTTTGTATCTTACCAGCTGTTCCCGTGGAATTGATCAAAATCCTTTCTCAGCGGATTCTTTCGTCATAATAACTGCTTGCCAAATTTCAGCCCGATTCGATAAGCCGTTTGGGCTGTGCGTTGATAAATCACTGTCAGTCACTTGTAAAACTCAAAGGTTCTAAATCGTTCATTGACCCGCGTCGCCGGCCAGCTGATACGTCACGTAAACTTGAAATTCAATTAATAAATCATATTAAATTAACAAAGCCTCGCCGACCCTTTTCATTATTATCTCTAACATAAAAAATCCTTTCTACTTTAGGCATCATAAAAATATCGAATAACAATTTATTTAAAACAATGTTTCAGAATTGCGAAGAACCTGTCAAAGCTGGTTGCGACCCCAACGCGAAAGGAAAAGACGGTATGGACGGTCAAAATGGCGTCGATGGCATCGGAGTTGGGGCTGGTATCGCTGGTATTGGAGGTCGCGGTGGTCACGGTAGTGCTACTGCGAGCGGGGGTAAAGGAGGAAAGGGCGGGAACGGAGGTAACGGTAGAAATGGGCAGGATATAGAAAGATACCCCAATGGATGCCCTGTAGATGAAAAAATAGAGCAGTTGTTCCCTCATGAGGATTGCACCAAGTTCTACCAGTGTCTTCATGGGAATTACATAACCATGCCTTGCGCACCGACTACTTTCTTCAATTTTGAGACTCAGGTAATTTTGTTTAGAATAATGATAAGTGATATTATTATTTACTAGCTGTACCCCGCGGTTTCACCCGTGTAACTTCTGATTAAATGGCAACTCCGGGATTAAAAGTAGCCTATATGTTATTCTGAACCCTTATCTATACGTATACCAAGTTACATCACAATCGGTTCAGTAGTTTTTGCGTGAAAGAGTAACAAACATCCATACATCCATACTTACAAACTTTCGCCTTTATAATAGTAGTAGGATTTATCTCTTTATTACACCATAAAGACGAAGTATAAATTATACAATTAACAGTATAATAGGCGGCCTTATATATTTCTGCCAGGCAAACACTGTGTAAAAGGTAGTGAACAAAAAAGCTGAGTGACAGAGTAAATAAAACAAAAAAAAGAGGAAAAGAAAAAATAAAGTAAAAGATAACACAAAATAAATAAATAAATAAAATATATGTGTGTTTATAATATATCTATGTAGGTATAATATATATCTTCAATTATTTCATATTTATTTTTAAAAAAATCATTTTAATATACTACTCCGAATTAAAAGCAACGAAATAAGGGTTATGACGAATGGCTTTAAATGAATTGGCTTTCATTCATCAACTGCGCTTGAAATCTGCAGTATATATTTATCAGATATATTTTCAAGCTTTTACTATTACAGATAATGTACGAATCTTTCTTAGTGATACTCATTGTACAAAAAATATCTTATTTATTAATATGCCAAATTATCGTAAAATAAAAATTGTAGCAAAATGTTTCGCCATTATTCCATCATTGATAGTAAATATTACATTTATATACCGTAAATAACACTTGACCCAATTATATTTTTATTAATTGATATTTAATTTCTATTGCAGAGATGCGATGCTCCTAGATGCATGCCTGGTGGTGGTGGAAATGAAGGTGGTGGAAACGAAGGTGGCGGAAATGAAGGTGGTGGAAACGAAGGTGGCGGAAACGAAGGTGGCGGAAACGAAGGTGGCGGAAACGAAGGTGGCGGAAACGAAGGTGGCGGAAATGAAGGTGGCGGAAACGAAGGTGGCGGAAACGAAGGCGGTGGAAGCGAAGGTGGTGGAAATGAAGGCGGTGGAAGCGAAGGTGGCGGAAATGAAGGTGGCGGAAATGAAGGCGGTGGAAGCGAAGGTGGTGGAAACGAAGGTGGTGGAAATGAGGGTGGTGGAAACGAAGGTGGTGGTGGTAACGGTGGCAATGGAGGAAATGGTGGTGATGGAGGAGATGGTGGCAATGGCGGTAACGGTGGTAACGGTGGCAATGGAGGAAATGGTGGTGATGGAGGAGATGGTGGAAATGGTGGTAACGGTGGTAACGGAGGCAATGGAGGAAATGGTGGAAATGGTGGTAATGGAGGAGATGGTGGCAATGGTGGAAACGGTGGTGACGGTGGTAACGGAGGCAATGGAGGAAATGGAGGAAACGGAGGAGACGGTGGTAACGGAGGAGACGGTGGTAACGGTGGCGACGGAGGCAATGGTGGCAATGGAGGAAATGGTGGTGACGGTGGAAATGGTGGCAACGGAGGAGACGGAGGCAATGGTGGAAATGGTGGTGATGGAGGAGATGGTGGCAATGGAGGAAATGGCGGAAATGGTGGTGATGGAGGAGATGGTGGCAATGGTGGTAACGGAGGCAATGGAGGAAATGGAGGAAACGGAGGAGACGGTGGCAATGGTGGTAACGGTGGTGACGGTGGTAACGGAGGCAATGGAGGAAATGGAGGAAACGGAGGAGACGGTGGTAACGGAGGAAATGGTGGAAATGGTGGAGATGGAGGAGATGGTGGCAATGGTGGAAACGGTGGTGACGGTGGTAACGGAGGCAATGGAGGAAATGGAGGAAACGGAGGAGACGGTGGTAACGGAGGAAACGGAGGAGACGGTGGTAATGGAGGAAACGGTGGTAACGGTGGCGATGGAGGCAATGGTGGTAATGGAGGAAATGGCGGTGACGGTGGAAATGGCGGCAACGGAGGAGACGGAGGCAATGGTGGAAACGGAGGTGACGGTGGAAACGGTGGTGACGGTGGTAACGGTGGTGACGGAGGCAATGGAGGAAACGGTGGAGACGGCGGCAATGGAGGAAATGGTGGTGATGGAGGAGATGGTGGCAATGGAGGAAATGGCGGAAATGGTGGTGATGGAGGAAATGGTGGCAATGGTGGAAACGGTGGTAACGGTGGTAACGGAGGCAATGGAGGAAATGGAGGAAACGGAGGAGACGGTGGTAACGGTGGCGACGGAGGCAATGGTGGTGACGGTGGAAATGGCGGCAACGGAGGAGACGGAGGCAATGGTGGAAACGGAGGTGACGGTGGTAACGGTGGTGACGGTGGTAACGGTGGTGACGGTGGTAATGGAGGAAACGGTGGAGACGGCGGCAATGGTGGAAATGGTGGAGATGGTGGTAACGGAGGAAACGGTGGAAACGGTGGTAATGGTGGTGACGGAGGTGACGGCGGTAACGGAGGCAATGGTGGAAATGGTGGTGATGGAGGAGATGGTGGCAATGGAGGAAATGGTGGAAATGGTGGAAATGGAGGCGATGGAGGTGACGGTGGAAACGGAGGTGACGGAGGTGATGGTGGAAACGGAGGTGATGGAGGTGACGGTGGAAACGGAGGTGATGGAGGTGACGGTGGAAACGGAGGCGATGGCGGCGATGGTGGCAATGGAGGAAATGGTGGTAATGGAGGAGATGGAGGTGACGGTGGAAACGGTGGAAATGGAGGCGATGGAGGTGACGGTGGAAACGGTGGAAATGGAGGAAATGGCGGCGATGGTGGCAATGGAGGAAATGGTGGTAATGGAGGCGATGGAGGAGATGGGGGAAATGGTGGTGATGGTGGAAACGGTGGCAATGGCGAAGGTGAAAGTGACAATTGCTCAGGAGGTGGAAATTGTGGAGATAATGGATCTGGTGAGGGTGGAAATGAGAATGGTGAATCCGGCAACAACGATCAAAGGTGTCAAGAGAGCTGCCACGTACCCTTCTGGAGGCATGAATCAGAATGCGACAAATTCTGGAGATGCGAAGGAGAAAAGGCCGTCCTTGGAGTATGCTCTGAAGGACTATACTACAACGAGGAAATACAATCATGCGACTATAAGTGCAATGTTGATTGTGGAAGAAAGGCAATTCAAACACTATCGGAAAGGGATGGGCTGAAACTCTTTATACCATGGGAAAAAGCTGAAGATTATATCAAACTCTTGAAAATAAATGAAGTTTAAAATAACAATTCACGTTAAGAACCTATCAATAGTATTTATTTATTTATATCGGTAAAGATAAAATATGTAAATATTGTAGGTTAAATTATTTGATATTATATTTCAATAAAATTGTAATATCAAGAAATGACTGTAGTTGAATAATTAACACAAATTATAAATCAAGATGGTTGTTATTGAATTTGCTAAAATATATTTTATGCATGCATTATTTAACTTGTTTTAATAAATATTTGTAAGCTATCAACTCTAATTAATAAGTCTATTTTTAATTGCTAGTTTTAAGAGATACTCGTCATATTATATTAAAAAATCTGCTATATGCATTTAATCTGGTTCATTAATAAACTTCCCGGATTTTTACTACTTCAGAACAGAAATAAAAAATAATACAAATACAAATGTAAAATATATAACTCGTAAAGTCGTAGAATCATAGATCTACTATGTATAAGATTATTTATTATTAGTATTATTAAGTTATAGTTTTGAGTACCACCAGGTTCTATCCTGGACACTGTTTATTTTTGATACTCATAAATGGAGTACCTGTTAATGCGATGTTTTATTTTATTATAAATAACACCTTAGACCATTCTAACAATGATACATAGTCAAAAAGGGAAATGATATTAAATGAAAATGAAATGAATACACTTTATTGTACACCCCATTATAGTAATTTAACATAGAACATAGATAAAAAGCACAAAATAGAATGGACATGCACAAATGGCAGCCTTATGGCAACATAGCCATCTCTTACAGCCAATTTTGAGAAGTGAAACTTATTTCGAAAAACACAGAAAAAGTATGTGGCATAAAGCGTTAAAAATTGAAATATATAATATTTTATAAATTTTGAAGTAGATAGTCCATTTTAACCAAGCATAAAAGTTAATTTCTTTGCTTTTTAAATCTTCATAAAGACTTCTTAACATTATGCATTAAAAAATGCAATTTTAGGAAATAAAAAAAGAAAATTTTCAACATCATAAACTATTCTAACACTGGTACATAGTTCAAACTAGTGTTATTTTTAAGTAGATAGATAGTCCGTTGCAGACAAGTATAAAAACAAATACTTAATATTATGATTTTAATAAAAATCAGGAGAATTTATTCCTCAGTAGAATAAGTACAACATAAAAGATAAAATTTTTAAACGGGGCCATATTATATTTGCAAATAGAATTTGCTAATCCAAATGACTAGGCGTTACAAAATAAAGATTTTATTTATTGTGTCATAAGTTATTTTTGGAAGGCTACTTGACTACTGCCTCATTAGTGTAGTGGTTGCATCTTTGACTACAGATCGAGAAGTCTCGGGTTCGATTCCCGGGTGGGACCATAAAAAAATGTTATTGAGATTCTAAAAAAAGTCTCAATAGCAGCCCTAAGTCTGGAAGTTGGCGGTGTTGGAACACCCCCGTGCCTTGGAGAGCACATGTCGCCGGCAGTCCTACGCCTGATCTCTCACCATTCGTATCAGTCTGCCGTCCCATCAGTTTATGAGAGTGAAGGAATAGAGAGTGCACCTGTGTTTGCATACTTCTGCACTATAATATACCAAACTGATCTCTGTTTGGTCGAGGAGGCTATTACTACGACCCACATTTACCCTCATTTTGTTCCTCGAGTCATCCCGAGGTTTTTTTTTTTATTTTAAAACAGACAAGCGGGCATGCGGTTCATCTGATGTTGAGTGTCTGACCGCAGCCCATGAACATCTGGAACATAGGAGTGTCGCAGATGCCTTGCCGGCTTGGAGGAAGTGGAAGGGATAAGGAGAGGATTAATGATAGGAAGTTGGGAGAGGAGTAGAGCAGGATGGGATGGAAATACAGGCTTCCGGGCACCGGCTCACCTTACGAAACACAGTGCAATACTGCTTCACGCCAGTCTTCTGCTGGGGGGTGGTAATTACACCGGTGCGAGCTTGGCCCAATTGTGCAAAGCTCGGCTACCACTCTTTTATTGCTGAAGATGTTGTGCAGCAGATTTACCCTCCGTCGGCTCTTACGACACCCACGGGCAACAATGGGGTGGCGACACACGTATTCTAACCCGTCGCCACACGGGTAAGGTAGGTAGATACCCAATATCTAAGTCTTTCTCGAATGGTCGTTCTCGAACAAACCTGGGTAAATTCTCCCCCTTAAATCGTATGTTTCTGGCATATTACGAGATCCAGGGCAGTGACGTTGACATTTTTCATGACTCATGGCACGTAGTTAGAAATAAGTTGATTTATAGGTTATCACAATGATGTCTATTATAACACTTTAATTGTTAATACAAGTTTTATATAATTTCTTTCACTTCATACTTTTCTAATTTGTATGTAATATTGTGTATGTCTGTAATTTGTGTACAATTCTTAATCTATTCTTGTCTATCATGTATCTTATCTTACTATAACTAATTGTATACAGTTGACATATCATAAATAAATAAATTTAGCCAATTCTTGTTGGGTTGTATGAATACTGTTTGCTGTTATGTACTATTCTACTCGCGTTGTATCTTTCATCTAAAATATATTAATCAAAGGGGATGGTCCACGTCCCATGGAACATGATGCCTCAACGCAAGCTGTATAAATTTTCGCCAAAAAATAGAACCGACTTCTTCACTCTAAAAAGGAAAAAACTACTTTATTTTATTTTTGCTGAAATCTATACGAAGTCGGTGCAAAATTTATTTATTTATTTATTTTATTCAACACACATAACAGTCACTGATATACATATATATAAATAACATGATAGTACAAGTTCCGTATCAATGACCAACAAAATGTGTATACAACATTACCATTACACAACAAAATTATATGTCAATGATATATTATCTAAATAACATTTTTATTACAAGAAAATTAAGATTAAATTAAATGATAGCATTATTTGAAATTATTACTTTTTCTAAGGGCAATTTGTACAAAATTTTTGAATTTTCTGGGATTGTTCTCAAATATGTCTAATTTTACAATAGAGTTAAGACAATTATATAATCTACACATTCTCACAATAGGGTTATAAAAAGAAGTATATTTTGTTAAATTGAAAATAGGTTAACGCACAAGTTCTATTTTTTGGAAAAGAGTTATTATTTTTTACCTTTTAGTGACCTGTGAAGGGTCACTTCATCTAGACACAACTCTGAGAGAGTTGTAGTTTAATGAGTATATACATCATAAAGCCTTAACCGAGGAGCTCATTCTGTTGATTTTCGAGGAGTTCCCTGGAATATCTTTCACGTGGATGATCAGACTTGAACTCTATGGAACCACACAGACACTCTACTCTTTCGAATGCAAAAAGAATTTTTCAAATCGGTCCTCAAAAGCCGGAAAAATGCGGTAACATATATAAAAATACGGTCGAATTGAGAACCACCTCCTTTTTTGAAAGTCGGTTAAAAATATGCAAATTTGCAAAGACATAACTGCTGATATTGTACTAAAAGTCTATAGGAAATACATTATTATGGAAATATATTGTCATGACACGTTTATATATTTTAATTAAATTAATAAAATATTTGTAATACTTTCACAACGCCATTTACAATTTCATTATGGAAGAGAAAATTGAATGTTTTATTTCTTATTTGCCAAATGCCTTTCCACAAACTGTTTTTCTAATAGATAATCATATAATTTATCATTTGTCTATATTATCATTTCCTGATTTTATTATATTTTAGTTGATATTGATCACTTAATTTAAGATATAAATTATGGTTATTTATAGAAATCGATAGAATATCTATTTTTCTATCAATGTAATTGAGCTATTAGGCACAAGTATTGGAAAGGTGCTTGAAATGCTACAATTATTACTTAAAATCATGAAGAATTTTAAGATTTGTGACTCCTACTTTGGTGCTCGTCCTGGTCTCAACAGAATCTTTTTTTTTCATTTAATAGGGGGCAAGCGGAGCATGTGCTTCACCTGATGTTAAGTGACTGACCGCAGCCCATGAACATCTACAACAGCAAAGTGTCGTAGATGCTTTGCCGGCTTAAAGGAAGGGGATAGGAAAAGAATTCATGATGGGAAATTGGGAGAAGAGTACAACAGGATGGGAAAGGAGTGGGATGGGAATACAAGCATCCGAGTAAACTAGAGTGTGTCGTTCGTCAGGGTAAACCTGAGTTTAGACATCTGAAATTAAATCAATATTATTTTCGTTTAAATCTCTTCTTTCTGAATACTTTCTCTCTAGATTCTAAAAGTGCCTCGAAAGAAGCCAATTTGGAAAATAAACGTTTTGACTTTTGACTTTGACTTTGACTTGTGATATGTACGTTTTTCTGTACTCTATGGTTTTTTTTCCTTTTATGAAAAAATTCTTGATGTTACTACCATAGTTTTTAAGTTATTTGTATTTACTACCACTTGTGAGTCTTAGATACTTTAATAAAGAATTATTATTATTATTATTTATATTTTTAAAGGGTAAACCTCACCCATTTCTGGGGAAATACGCAAGAGTTGCGGGCTTTTGGCCAAAGCAACTCGGGGGGGGGGAGGAATTGTAGGTAACTACTTAATCTATAGACAAGAACTTTCTAACAATCCTGCACGTGTTCAGTATAACTGCTTTCTGTAATAGTGTGAAGGTGAGAGGGTGTATGTTCAGAGTTTTGAGGCTTGTATGAAGAGTTTTAGGAATAACGCCTGTACTAGATATTACAATGGGTATGGTCTTTA
>LQNK01000331.1:359728-396199 GCA_001586405.1 Phoebis sennae | reverse complement strand
TTTAGTAGTTTTAAAATTTAGTTTTAAAATATTAACTAAATTCTTACTTGAAATCCATTAACTTAAGGACTCTGAATTTACAATCCTTGCTAATATCATAAATTTGTAAGGAACTCTGACTATCTGTATTTGTATTCTCCATGCCTAAACCACTGAACCGATTTGTATAAAATTTCGTGTACCATTTTTTGAGACTGAGAATTGACGTAATAAGAAACTTTTTATCCCAGAAATCCCACGTAAACGGGAAATATAAGTTTTAATAAAAGTTTCTTGTGGTTATATAAAGCAATCTTACTTATACAGGGAGTTTTTTAAGTGTGTTTCTAATTTTTACAGGGCGTTCTAAATCGATAACATAATCGGTTGATAAATTAAAAACAATATATATTTTTTAATTTTTAAACATTTCTGTTCCTTGAAAATAAAACTTGTGAACGTAATGATTTGTACGTCCGCACTATGTTACAACCATAGAATTAGATGATTAAAAAGCGCAACAGTAGTGTACGTGTAAGTAAGATACAGCAAATATAAATATAGGAAGGCATGACGCGTCGCATATCGTATCGTCGCATCGCATGCATAACGCATCGACGTTGTTATTATAAATGAGATACGGAACAGTGACAGTGATTTATAGATTTTTTAAGATAATTTGCGAAAGTAATAACTGACAAGGATTGCGTAATATTAACTTTATTTTATTTTATATGCATAATTTTTTATTTTTACATGTTTATTAAAAAAATTGGACACACTTTGAAAAAACGTCCTGTGTAATTTGTAGACAGCGAGACTTCACCAATCATGAAACAAGGAAACTATCGGTTCACAACTCGTGCAAATTGGCAATAAAACGCGATTGTTAGATCTATAATATTGCCACGTGGCATTCCCCTCTGTTAAAGGGGTCAGAGTTATTGTATACTAGAATTAATATTGTTAGACAAAATTAGCGCTAGTCTCTACTGCTTAATATAAATTGCGTAATATAGATACTTACTTAAACGTCGGAAAATTTAATTAATTTTAAATTTGAGATTGAAGCTGTCAATAAAATATGACATATATAAATTATAATTATCATTACGTAACTGATGGTATAAATAGCATTGCTTTGGAAATAGTTATAGAACACTCATAAATGCACGAAGTCTCTATAGAAAAATAAATAATGAGTCTGGAATTTAACAATTAATAATAGGAAATTAAAGATTTAAAAATATAAATTAAGCAGTTAAATATCTAATATAATATAATTATTTATTACACACATTTAATAGAAATAATGTTTTTCACATTAGAATAAAATATATTAAAAACTGAAAACTGCATTCGAAATTCAAACATCTCGTGCGTGTTTATTACATCTTATTTCCGAACTGTGCGCAGAGATCGCCCTATACTTCGTTCGGGAATCGTGCTCGCCTCCAGTCTATTTTGTGGGACACCATCGCGTGGTCGACTCAGAGCACGCGCCAAAATGCTTAGAACTTTCAACGCAGCGTTTCTAAACGAAGTTTCGCGCCAATTTCAGAAGCCATTTTAATTATCATTCCTTTTGACTATGAAATGTTATTGACAAACAATTATTGAAAGAATATAATTCAATTTTTTAAAATGTTAATTGTTTAAAGAGTACTTTAAACAGTTTTTTAAACTCTAATCTGCCCAAAATATGATTTGAAATTTATTTGTCATGTTATCTGTAAAGTGAACGTGAAAAATTGTTTGAAAATACAATTTGAAAAGTGATTTCAGTTGAAAAGTGTCAACGCCGGCTGCTTCGGGAAAATTAATTTATTCACCTATAATTCTTCCTAAGTTACGTGAGTAAAATTTTGTAACAATTACTTTAATATTGCACCTTTAGTAAATTTCCTTTATAAATTAATAAGAGAATATTTTAATTATCACCATAGGAAGTTTCATTACCCAAACCAATGAAAAAAAAATGAATGATCTGTTACGTATGCCCACTTAAAAAATTAAAAACAATAAAAATCGTTTAATAAATTATCCGTTACGGATAAGAGGAAAAGTTTAAAGCAAATCAAACAAACTCTTATTTCTAAAGTTATTTTTTGGAATCACATCTGTGACCAATGATAATAGTTATAGGCAACATCATATTTAGTTTATAGCAATCAGGTGGTATTTTTTCATTTATATTTGTTATATTTCCGTTCTTTGAATATTTATTGCAGTTATAATGAATTGTTGAATATTTATTCCAATGTTCGTTCTAAAACCACGCTTTCGTAATGAAATCCTAAGAGTCTGAAACCAGTCATCGTCTGATATCGGACGATAATTCATTTGATTGTTTCATATTTAATTTGATATACATAAATTATTCCAAATTATTGGTGAATCTTTGAATATCTTTGATTTACTAAATAACCCTAAATAACCCTACCTTAATTGTTATTATATTTATGTTCACCTTGATAGTACAAGTGATTCTCATAGTAAATCTATAGAGCCACTTTATGTGAAGAGCTTTTTATTATTTTTTTTTAAATTTAGATCATATAAATTTTCTAATTTCAGCTTGCTCTTTCAAAATCACTTTATTTTTATATTTGACTATTCTTTATGGAATAATGGCGTGGTAACATTTAACGAACACTTCTAAATTAAAAAATTCCCTTTAGATGTCCTAGAAATCCTGTTAATCTCTTATGACCTTCATTACGTCAGACTGTCCTTGGTTTTAATTGTGATTCCCAACATGCCCAAGATTTCGATAGATTTTTTCTTTATATTTAAAAACTTACCTTTCTGGTTTATCAACTAGACTGACTCATTGTTGAACAAAAATATTCAAATTTTATTTTCATTATGTAACAACTTTAAGTTATGAATGCCATGTCAACTCTGCGATTAATTCTGTATTAATTTGAGTTAAGTGAACAATTTAGAATTACAAAGGTAGTAATTATTACTGATAAACCTTTCAATAAATAATTAAACGATTAAAAAATATTGCACATTTTTAAATAAAAAAAATTACATTTAAAAACGGAAACATTCATGGTATTTTTTACTCTGTAATCAATTTAAACAGAAATATAATATATAGGAAAAATAAATAATTTATATTTATTACGGAGAAATAGGGATATTCAAATGGATCTATCTAGCAGAGCATTGCAAATCACCAAGTACTTCCCTTTTGCTGTACGATAACGTAATCAATATTCAATATTATATATTTACAATAACTTTATACACATTTTAATCTGTTGTATTGTTCTAAAACTAAATTCAAAATTTTCTTCCTTTTAATTTTTAAATTGAGTTTTACAAGTATTGCGTGTTTCATGCTCTACTCAATCCTTCTATAAAATGACCCAAAACGCGGCTTTGTGCGAAATAAATTTAAATAATTTAATAAAACAGCTATAACTCTACAAAAACGGGGACAATTTGATTTAACTTTTCAATATTCTTTAAATTTTTCAATACATGTATTGAAATTGTTATCGAAATAAAACAAAATCTTTGTAGAACTTGTCATAAAATTTTGATCCAAAAATTTAATTTACAGAACGTTGGCTTTCATTTTCTTTCAGTAACATTGTGGGACTTTTTATTTCTTTAATAACAGGACTTTATGGCGCGATCCGATTTTTGTATTAAAATGTATAATGTTTAAAGTTCAATAAAATTGGTATCGTTTTAGGAGTCGGGCTATAAACATGGAATTATCCAAGCACCATCTGATACAATTTTAATCTGCGTATCAAAATTGCATTTTTTAGTATTTGGTCGTTTTTTGGTGTTAGCGTAAATTGTAGTTTATAGCTGTACGTGTTTGAACTCGTCTGTTTGAACTCTGTAATGAGTTTATACTTTAAAAACTTAGGGCTGCTCATACCAGATGAAATCAATAAAGATTTTTTGCCGTACATGACGTTTTTCACAGTTTGCTTATATACATATAGTTTGCTAGAAAGAAAATCACCTATTGAGCCATGGGTTTAAGTTAATCGTTTTGGATTGCAAAGAGTATTTTTTTATGGCAAAATGTAATAGTTAATTAAGAAGAAAATAAATAATAAGAACAGAACAGTAAACACTGATAAACTAGATCATTTTATTTGGGAGTTACTATATGTCGTAATATTTTTTTTCACTATTAAATGAAAACGATATTAAAACTTTAAATATGTGAATATTTTACTTAAATTGCTCATCAGAATCACATTTGCTAAAATATTGCACGACTTGAATGAAAATATATTTAATTTTGAGCTTGTAAAAATTCGAGACATTGCGTATTCAGTACATTTTCCCTTGATATTTCTTCTTTTTAGTATTGTGGACTGGGAAATAACATTTCACGAATATCGATGTCATCTCTTTAAATTTTAATTTTTTGGTTATTTCTTTTAAGCGTAATTTCATAACTTGTGAATGAATTCGTAGTTTCAATGAAATTAAATTCTTTAAAATCTGTTACTGCGCTCAATGCCACATTGTATTGGTTTATCATATATTGAATATTTATGGCGTTTAAAATCGCTTTTGTTTTTAATACACTTTTTAAGTATCTTGGTAATTAATATTTTAGTCGAGAAAATTAATATACTTTACAATTACTACATGATATACTTATACTTTTTTGCCACTACACATTAAATTGTAAAATCACCTTGCTTATGTTTTTGTTATAAAGGAGAAATAAACAAATTTTTATTTGATTGTACAAGTTATTCCTAATACATCCTTACTAATATTATAAATGCGTAAGTAACTCTGTCTGCCTGTCTTTTCTCTGTCACGCCTAAACCAATTTGGATGAAATCTTGTAACCACAAAGTTTCTGTGAATCCCTAGAAAGGATATAGATTAATTTTTATCCCGGATATTCCAGGGGAACGGGAGATATACGCGGGCGAAACCGGGATATAGCTAGTTTATTTTAATTATATTCATCTCTGACCTCTTTACATTTGAAATTCAAAGATAGTTTCAGCGTTAGCCCTTTGAGGCGTCGACTTCGCAGAGTGATATTGGCCATTAGGAAATAGCTGGAATAATATCTTTTTATTATTGACTGTCCTTTTGTATAAATTTAGCTTTATTAAAGGTCTTATTCGATATTTTGTAATTATTTTACAGTATCATTATGTCAAATATTTAATGTTCGTGCGTTTGATGTGTGTTAATTTCACCTGCGCCGCAACAATGAATTGATGTTGATTAAATTTCGTAATCAGGTACGCTATAATCTGGGGGGACAGGTTACCTTTTTATTTATTATAAACTAGCAGCGCCCTGCGGATTCAACCGCGTAACTCCTGATCTCCTGGCAACTTTGAGAATAAACGAAGCCTATATCTAATACTGAACCCTTACCTATATGTACAATAAGATTCATCACAATCAGTTGAGTAGATTAGGCAGTGAAAGAGTAATAAAGATACATACATACATCCTCACAAACTTAGACTGTCTGACTGTCATGATAATTTTACGACAATTTGTTCCGGGAATAGGGAGCTTAAAACTCGTTGGCCGTTGTATAATTGATATAAACAATAATATAAAGATAAAATAATGCAAATGGGTTATGATACGAGTAATTTCCCCACAAATGTAAGGTTTATCTTATTTAAGGGCCAATACGTGTCTCATTCTTTATTACCTCCGTGATCTATGAAGTGCCTCGGAGAGCGCGTAAAGCCGTCGGTCCTGTGCCTGATCTTTCTCCAGTTGTGTCTATGCCGTCCCATCGGGCTATGAGAGTGAAGGAATAAAGAGTGCACTTGTATTTACGCACATACTTGTACACTATAATATCTCCTGCGTACCTCTGTCTCTGTTGTTGGCCACCATGACCGTTATCGGTCGGGGAGGTATTATTATTATTTATGAAAGAGTAGATACGGTTCAGTGGTTAAGGTCTTCGATCACTATCAGCAAGTCGTGTAACTGACGCGGGTAGTGGGTTTTTAGGGTTACAAAAAGTAAAAAGGTAAAACCGGGATCCTATTACTACGACTCCGCTGTCTGTTTGTCGGTTTGTCTGTCAGCGGACGGTATATTATAAACCGTGATAGCTGGAAAGCTGAAATTTCCACAATTCAAATAATGAAATAAAATAATGCACACACAAACATAAGTATAAAAGAAAATAATTACGAAATCATTAAATCATCAATTATTTAAGCAATCAATTTTTAGCATTTTTTTCCAGATAACCACTAGAAAAAAAGAACTTATTTTTAAATAAAATAATTTATAGGTGGGTGGGTGAAATATATATTAACTTTGTATTTACGTTGCTGCTATAAATAGAAATACATTAATTATATTAAGATGACAAAATTTTTCAGATTTACATTCAGTTACACTTATAATATCCGCTTTAGTCTTCAAACTCACACTTCAAACTCTACCCTTGAACTCGGGATTGTACTTTGGAATTTTGAAGTAAATGTTTGTAATAATACAAAGAAATGAAGATTGTCGTTAGAAATAAATAACAAGGAGCTGGCACAGTTTATCCAAACGGAATAGTGTGAATAAATGAGGAAAAATATCTTCTAAAAATGGTCCATGCCATTTGATTATTATTATCAATGTTAATTCTTAAGAAGTTTAATAAAATACTTATTTAAGAATTTTAATCGCGGTTTATTATGCATTATTATTAAACCGACGTTTCCAACACTTCACAATATTTCCATTAGAAGTTAATAATACTTGAGTAGTAATTATCGTGTTTTATTATATTACACGGACTTTACATTATTTTATAGTTCTAAATCTTACCTACCGCTTGGTAAATTGTAAATTAGATGTAGGTTCAACTATCAATCATATCATTATATATTTAACTTATTTATTTTAATCCAATTCAGTCAAAATTGAAAATGTTCAGAGATAAAACGTGATTGCTTTCGGACCATTAATTATTGCAAATTGATGGCCGCTTTAAAAAGCGAAGAATACGTCTTTTACAATACGAGATTAACCTTAACAATAGATTTTATTACAAGCTCATGTAATAGAAATGAATATGATTCTAATTAACTGGATGAAAAGGAATCCTATCTATAAAGAGCGTTGATGCCCTTTCCTCGAACAATATTTTGTACAACCTTTGTAATTTTGAAATATATAGCATCATGTAAAGTATATTTAAATGAAATTTTCGCTGCTAAATATTTTTCGCACGTCATTAAAACACGGGCTTTTTCCATTAAAATTTTCCGTTATCATTTCACGCTTTCTTCAGTACACCCTTGTTACATCGTTGCTTATATTTTATCCTCATAAAATATGTTTTTGTAGGGTTTAGTAAATCACAAACACGTTTGGGAATTCGGTTTATTTGTAAGCCCAGTGTAAGCTGTATTTTGTGGGATAAAATAACTTTTAATTGGAAAACAGGGTGACATATGTGGAATGAAAACGACAGGCGAATCCAGTATTTGGTAAAAAGCGGGATCAATTTGCATAGTTGTTTTACGTTGGGGGTTTGTTTGATTTAAAATATATTTTGAGTAAATTGATTTCTAAATATTGTAAAAAATTTATAACGTTTAGGTCTGTATTTCAGTTTATAATTTACTACCTGAGCTCTGCAGTTTCAAACGCGTGTATCTAACCCGTTCCCGTAGATTTTTGGGATAAAAACTCTCATGTCCTTCCTCGAGTTTAAATGAATCTCTGTACAAATTTCATCCGAATCGGTAGAGTAGTTTTGGAGCTATCTATACTAATATTATAATGAAAATTATTTTTGTTTCTTTATGTTTGTAATGTCTTTAAATAAAAAGTACAGAACCCATTTTAATAATTCTTATACCATTAGTAAGCACTTTACTGTGTGACATAGGCTACATAACAATATAATATTACAAATAACACTTAATCATTGTTACTTACTTGGTATGTTCCTATTTATATCTAGTTATTATGAGCATAATATGTTTGTGATATTGCATTTCAAATTTATTCATTGTTTGTTTTATTTATGCTGAAATGTCTTGCTTTTAATAAGATATTTTAAATTAGCTCGGGGAATCAATCTTAGTATCGTATTCTCACTTTAATACTAAGATTGGTTCCATTTTCCATTATTTAAATATACTAAATCGCTTATTCCTTAATTCAAAACCATGTTCTGTGAAAACAGCTTATCTGTAAATTTATTTCAGAAGCTAACAAAAGTTACTACTAATAGTAACTAGTTCATATACATATGATATCGATGAAACAAATAATATTATTTGCCATGTTACGCTGTCAAAACTAACAGGCAACAAGTTGATGATAGACATCACTTAACAAGGTTCATATTGCTGCTTTTTATTTCTTTGTTATTTTTATGATTAATAAGAACACTTTTGTGTGACTGTGAAGCTTAAAGGAACGGAATAATTGTTTCGGTAATCACTAATCATGTCATTATACGATCCCGCTCTCCTATTAGATATCCTTACTCTTTAAACGACGCGGTATTATCAAGAGTCGAACAAATTCGCGATTTAGGTTTGGTTTTTGATCCTAAATTGACCTTTAATAGGCAATGTGCCAAAAATCTTATAAAGCACTCGGATTCATAATACGACAAACTGCAAAATTTAAAAGTTAACAATCAATATTTATATTATATAGTGCCTATGTACGAAGTATTTTAGAGTACAATGCTCTAATATGGAATCCTCATGAAAAGAAATATTCGATCCTAGTTGAGCGAGTGCAACGAAAATTTGCACGCTACTTATACTTAAAACTATATGGTTATTATCCTTATCTATACCCATCTCTTTTTGTTAATGGTATGGTGGGATTAGAGACGTTGGAGTTAAGACGGAAACGATCTCTACTGCTCCATTACTATTTTGTACTTAATAATGTGATTGATAATCCCGTGACGCTGGGGGCATGCGATCTGTGGGCGCCGAGCTGCACTGTGCTGTGGCGCTCCCGGCCGCTGTTTGCGGAGCCCCGCGTGCGGACGCAGGCGGCCTGGAGCGCCCCAACACAGTCTACTCTTCATTTACTCAATAGGCTGTTGGCGTCCAACAGAAATATTGATATTTTTATAATTAAGGTCAACCAATTCACCACTGCATGTACCATATTTCTGGAACATATGTAAACTATCATTCAATGTATGTTTTGGCGTTAGCTGTAAGTACAAGAATGTTAAATTTATAAATAAATAAATAAATAAATAATGATAACACAAACTAGTAAGGTAAAGAAGTCAAACTCGTGTATGTCTTATTATTTCTGTATTAAGATTTGTCATTTAGACATTGAGAAATATTTTATTCATTTACACTAGTATTATTTGTAAATTTGGGTGTAAGAAACAGGAGCGTGACAAAGATACGACATGGTGTGCGCACTGTTTCCACCATAGCCCGAGATTTTGTTTGAATTTTTATCTTTTCCTGATTTATGTAATGTCATGCTCTAGTTCTATTTAATTATCAAAGTATTGCAAGAGGTTTTCGGATATATTAATCGCAAAATTTCAATCTGTTCGATAAAATATTACTTAGTATTCATTTTCACAAAACCTTGGTTACATGTTTAACGTTATTTCATAAAAATGAGTCTCACAAAGGTCCGCGCTTTATTATTTAGCTGGTAAGAAAATTGTTGTTTTAAAAGCAATTTCGGGGGGTGGAATTTGTTAGATACAGAGCGCTGTTTGTCTTATTGACAGATATTTGAAAAAGGGTGAACATTTACGAAGGTTTATTTGATGTTTTTTATGTATAAACATTGTTGATGTTACCGTATGCGTTCATCATTTAAACGATCTCGTATAATATATATTTTTTTATTTTGTTTGCAATCAAATGAAAAAAATTTTTGACGTTTGTTTTTGAGTCGTTCGTAAGTCGTTACATTGTTTCAAGTGATGTTCATGTTAAACGAATTTAGATGTAATTCTATTGTTATAAATTTGTTATTTTATTCTAATAAAAGTACAAGTTTTCAATATTTCATTTTATTGTAATAAATTCACAAACTACGCAGGAGTCTGTCTACGCAGGAGATAGTAATATCTGGAATTTGATTATAAAATCTACTTTCATGATCCGATAGGATGGCAGACCGACACGACCGGAAAGAGATCAGGCGCAGGACCGACGGCTTTTTACGTGCTTTCTGAGGCACGAAGGTGGTCTAGAACTGCGAACTTTCCAGTCTCAGGGCTGCCACTAATCTTAGTTAGTTTCTAGTAAACATATCTATGTTTATTAGAAAAATCTCAATAACATTTATTTGGCTCTACTGGAGATATGATTTTTTGAGACCCCAAAGATGCAAGCACTAGACCAACGAGACAGTCAGCTCATGTATAGAGAACTTATATAATATTAACACAAATTAATTATTAGTTAAGATATCTATACAATATTCATAGATTGTATAGACGTAGAGTTTAAGAGTACCTTCTTTGTCATGATGATAAGGTTATTGACGTATCTCATTAAGTCATTAAAGTATCTCATTAATAACTTTGTTACAACATTAAGAGACCACTTTTAATTCTCATACTTATCTTTATAGTTTCATATCGATCTACGTGTTCTCTTAGAGGGTAGGAGGTTGTTAGTATTTCCCGTTTAGTTCGTTAGCTATGAGTGGAATCAAGAAGTGCTAAATTATAAGCAATTTATACTGAATAAATACGAGGAGCGTTTAAAATATTACTTAAAATAATTTATGTGATGTATTATCCTTATCCTTACTTTATATTATAAATACGAACGTAACTCAGTCTTGTCTCTATGTTTTTCTCTTCTTCACGGCTAAGCCACTGAACCGATTTGGATTAAATTTTGGAAAGAGATTGTTAGAAATCCGAGAAAGGACATAGGATAGCTTTTATCCTGGATATCTCATGAGACCGGGAGATATACGGGAGTTTTGCAACTTACTTGTTTTTTATTTAGGTTTTTGATTAAATTAATTATATCTATTCCGTTTATATTACCATACTTTTAACCGAAAACTAACTTTCAAAGAATTTTAGTAGTCATTTGTTAGCACATTTAAAAGTCAGACAAATCTTATGAGAGGTTATAAGAACTTCCCTCTTAGTTCGTAAGCGCTGTGTGGCATCAAAAAGACCTTGATTGTAAGCGATTATCTATTTTAGTGAAAAAGTTATTTAGTGTTTTACTCTTGTAATACTTAGCAAGGTTCCAATACATCAAGCTGTCTGAATTTCATGCTATAGTAAGCTTATTTTTGCATGAATAATCAATAATTAGTATATGTCAAATTAACTTTACATTAATTGGAAAATGAATTTGCGATAGTATTATAATTACTAGTTAAACGTTAAAAAAGAGTAGATCTACAAATACAACTGTATTAAATTAAATTTTTTATAAAGGATTTTAAAAACTGACACTTTCCATTAGTAGGTAACACTAAAAAAAAATTAAAACCCAACGTCAAGCATACCAAAAGACAAGAGGACACTGTAAATCAATATTGCAAAAATTCGAGCCAATTTTGGAAATACTACCTTCGGGGAAATAAGTGGAGATAGACACACAATTTTTTAAACACTCATGAAGACAACTGTCATCTCAGTCACCTGTGACCACGCTCGCTGTAAAGTGCTTGAAACGTCAAGCTAATAGTAATGAAAAATAATGTATAATAAACTGCGTTTAAAATACTAAATTAGACTGTCTTAAAAATAAATGTGTCTAGTTACTTGAGAATGACGTTAAGATCGATAAGGTTTGCATCCGCAATAAAATTTAGTCTCCGATGGGAAATTAACCATTATTTTTCCAATCCACTTCAGCGAAGAACTGGCCATTAGATTCTATTTCTGTAACCAGTTCAATTAGTCGAGAAAAGTCGGTCACAGAATTTTGAATCTATAACTGGGCGAGTTTATTTAATTCCAATATAGACGGCACATGTTGCCTAACACATCCTAAAATCGATTTTTTTACACCTGCTACAATAGAGGGGTGTTTTAAAATTGGCGTGTCTTTGTGTCTGATAGCTCTCTTAGCATAGCATGTATCATAGCTCTGGAACGGGTGAAGCGATTTAAATTTAGATTTTTTTGTGAGAGGGTATGTCTGCATATAAAATAATCGAGTGAGGTATCAAATAAAAGCGCACTAAAGGAAAATATTGATACTTACGAACTTAATGGACAGTGTTCTTAGTTTCGTTTTTGATAAAATTGGGACATGGAAATCAAGTGGTCAATGAGTGGGGATTATTTAAATTTTTAATTTAATCTTATTACTAACTGCGTTGCGTGTAGTCATATTATGTTACACAGTTGCAAGACAGTGTCATACAATGTTACAAACTATATTACTCAGTTTGACTTACATATTTAATCTTTTTCGTTTAGCGCACTGTATTTTAATAGACGATTTTTCAGAAAACTAAAGCGAACGAATACAAGCAAAAACCATGACATATAAACACTAGAAAATGTCCATTACGTTCCAAAACCTTTTACTCAATAACACCTATAGAACAATTTTAAACAACAATCATAAAAAATAATATATAAAAAGGGAGCTATAAATTTGTGGAAATAATATTCGTAGGTTTTGTCTGAGCATCGATAATCAATGTTTAAAAATTCAATAGAAATTGAAAATCAGGCCACCAATTAGATATAGATAATTAGCGATCATACTCACAAAAATTGCATCTACTCCAAATTAAGTGGCAAGAGAAATAAATCAAAATAAATATAAGCATTACTAGTTCTTCTGAAGGAATAAGATTCGAGATTGATAAGAAACGACTGGTTCCGACAGCTGAGAGATATGCCAACTACTAAGTACTCACTAAATACGACGGAGATGGATTTCACTACGATATTCATCCGAACTAATGTTTTAGAGAACAGATGTAGTTGCTCGAAAACTATTGAAGGAAGAGTATTTTACTACCAAATTCCTAATTATTCAAGTAAAGCCACAATAACCTTTTCATTAAAATTCTGCAATTGTGTAATGATTTTTTTCTATTTATTTTAAGGGGTTTTTACTTGTAGAGTATGCCAGTCCCAATATATACATTACGATATACATTATAGAAAAGATAGCTCTAGAATGATTATTACTTTAAAAAGATACTGTATAACTATATCCAGAAACAATATGGAAGCTGAGAAATATACTGGTTTGGAAAAACAGCTCTGCGCTCATAATATTTGATACTCGTGAAAGCGTAGGAGAACTCGCATGGCATAATCGAATATAAAATAAAGAAAAAATAGCATAATGAACATTATCCGAAAATTATATGTTTAATTTGGATAACGTCCAGGTGACTGCAAAAAGTGAACAATCGTTTTCTATTTATTTTTATCGTGGGTATTTTAGAGATAGCTTACATCACTGCAGATTGTAATTCTTTCAGTGAAGTCTCTTAAACACAATAATTACTTTTATTTCAGTCTGCTTGAAACGTTGATAATTTAATGTTGAATCACATACGAAATGAAGACATTAATTGTGCTTTAAAACTATTTAAACAATTTTAAATCTGTATGTAAAAGTTTGTTCAAATGGATAATGTTTTAGTTCAACCTAACATACTTTAATGTGACTGTAGTGCGTAATATTGGGTGCAATTGTAACCTAAATAAAAATCATACGGATCACAATATTTGAGTACGATCTAAAATTAGAGAACCATTAATCATCGGCAACTAAAAGAACCGTAGATAATTCGTTTATGAGAAATTGTGTTCGTTTATATGATGTTATATTTTTATTCAATGTCACTTCAGATTTAGTGATAAATAATCGAAAAGGGGAGATTAAATTGTCGCCTAGAGTGAAGTAAGCGTAATTGATCATTGACACGTCCCTGTCACCCTAATTGTTGCTACCGTGTAGATAAGGGACAATTTAGGTCTAGGTTGCTTTTAAGTGCGCGTATTATGAAGGACTTATAAGTGTTTTAATGTTAAGTCGAGCACTTCAGCACGAATTGGGCAAAGTTTGCATCCGTGAGATATTATCACCTTCCGACCGAAAATTTATCTGAAACAGCATCACGTGTTTAGTAGGTACTGTGAGTGGCTGCATCGTGCATCCAACCACTCCATTCCTGTCCTGTCCTATCTCTCTTAATTTATTATAATCTCATCTCTTTCCCTCGTATATGGTCCGGAGATACCTGCATTCGCTTGTTATTACTGATGTTCAAGAACTGCAGCAGTCACTTGTCATCAGGTAAATCGCATGCCTGTTTCAGAGGCTTGTTATAGATCCAAATTCATTTAGAGACACTAACGGCCGTTTTCAATATTCTATCTATCCCTTGTTTTGCTTACTAAAGTCAGACAAATCTATCTTTTTGTACTAACTTTGATTTCAATATCCTAACGACGGATACATTTGCTATGATTTTTGTCAATCTATTGTCATATAATCTGACATAACAATCTATCCATAATCATTGATACATTATTGAGAATGGCCGTAAGTGAACAACTTGACTACTTGACATTTATACGACGAGTTGTTTGAATTGAATAGAAGCCAACTCATAACTTAGGAAAATTTAATCTGATAAGTATAGTTAACTTTCTTGTTAATTATTAATTAGTTTTTAAGATATATATTTTAATTAATTAATGAATGCCGCCCATTATTAAAAGAGTTTCTTGAAATATTCACAACAAAGTCAACAATCTGGGTATTATTTTGACATGAGACATGAACTTTTTTTGAAGGATTGAGAAGCGAACTACGAATTTTGTTTTTATACAATTTTAATCTAATAATCCTGTGGTTAAAAGGAAAAATATAACTGCGTATTGTTCCGTTATCAGACACGAACTTTTTTGAAGGATCGAGAAGCGAACTACGAATTCTGTTTTTATACAATTCTAATCTAATAATCCTGTGGTTAAAAAGAGTTTACTCCTAAAGCTTGATGAAGTCTCAGTTAGAATCACTCAAAAATGAACACAGATAGAATCATTATATTTTATTCAATTTCAGGCTATGGGCTTAACCTTTAATAAAATACGTTTGTATCGAATTTAGTTTGAATATTTATAGTCTCAAAACTAAAATAAAAGCTATTTGGGTAGTTTCGTATAACGACATGTAAAAAGTTCGCGAGCCTTTGTTACCGGTATTTTCGGTTGAAGTTGTCGGTTTTCAACTATTATTAGGCAAAGTTTTAGTCGTTTTGCTTTGCTTCGTTAATCGTATTCGCTGTTTATTGCAGGCTTTATTTTATAACTGAAATAAACAAATGCAAATAAAAGTTTTGCGAACAGATATAATAGTTACCTCATATTTTTCTTACATTTACATTTCATTCATGGAATTATTTAAACCTTATGAACCAATTAGGCTCCTAATAAAACATATATATAGATAATTTTACAAGTATAAATTGTTAATATAATTGAGAAAATGTCTCCAGTTCATAACTAATATCATTTTAATATAGTTTAATAATAATCTTGAAATCACACTGAAGTACATTTAGGATTTTTAATAATAAAATTCTTATAACCTATTTAGGAATGATTTATTATTTCAATTTAAAAGTAAACTGTATGCTACGTTTTAAATTGCTTGTTTATATTTTTATTTCGAAGTAATAAACGTCAAATAAATAGTACCATAACTGTTTGCGTTATTGCGTGAGTTTAAGTACATGCAAGTGTCCTAAATATAAATCCATGCTATTGTATTTATTAAAGTAGGTAAACGTCGCCGACAAGTACCGACGGATAACGAGAGTTTTGTTTAATCAATATCACGTTTCAATTACATTTCGTATTTACAGCTATATTAAAACGAACATTGGGTTAAACTGAATTACGTGATAACTAGATTCCAAATTCACTAATGTAATAACGAACAATGAATAATTAAATTCCCTTTTTGAAAATGATAATGTTTCATATATTATTTTCGTGTGTAACATAAGAAAGTGCGTAAAAATAAATAAGTAACGTTTAGAGGTATTTTCAAAATATGTCTTTATCAGAAGGCGTTATAATCAAAAATACCAATTAGCAATAATCCATAACTAAAACAATCGTTGGCATTATATGCGATAAATAAGAAAACATATATTGTTTTAACTTGTTTGCAGGAAATTTTTGACGCTGCAATATTAAAGAATCGTGGTTATGTTTCGTTCCGCCATATTATCTTATACATTTTATTCAATTGTATAAATCAGGGATATAGGAAAGTGGTTTGAAATACGATATCGAATAATGAAACGTTGTATCAGTGGTAAATAGATTGTGAAAGGTCTAATGGAATAAAACTGTCGAGTTAAAGTAATCCCCCTCAACTCGGGGATGATAAAATAATGAATATGCGGTTTTCGTCATTGTGAATACGAATCTGTAGGCATCGTATGCATGAGAGGATATTATAATTTACCGGTTGGACACACAACCTTAACGTGTATAGGCTCATTTATGCATATTTTAGTTGATCACGAAATTTAAGCGTTCGTGAACATATCCCTGATTTAAAATATAAGCATAGTTTATTAAAATCTGTTTAAATTATTTAAATGGTTTTGTGTGAAAATATTATCCATTTTCTTAAGAATAGAATTGGGAAAAATGTTTCGACCGAAATATAAGCTTTAGCAAAATTGCATGGAACTTTTACTTATTACTATTTTAAAAATGCTTATGCATCTATGTCTTTGTACTTCATTTTACTACTACTATAGTTATCCAATTCCAGTGAGAGTCTTATCCTTATGATCTCATTCTGTTTAAGCACTTTTCCATATTCAGTGCTATAAGAAACGTAAGTCAAATAGATTGATTCAACATTCTGTAAAAAATAGTATTTTGTTCACTATTCGTCCTCACCGACGGTCAATCTTTCTCAAAGATTTCTTCACGGATTTCGAACAAAAAGCTCTCAATACTTAGAACAATTGTGTAGTTTTATCTTTATTCTTTATTGGCTTATACCAAATCCAAGTTTTTGTTTCAGCAATTCATAAAATTTTACGTCAAAACATAAACGCGATCTGCTTGCGTATAAATCGTGCGTGTTTGTTACATTAAGATTACGTTCATAATAAAGAGCTATTGTTTCAAAATCTTGAACTCGAAATGTAAAGATTACAATACCATTAACTTTTTAATGTAGACCACGAGGGTTATAACAAGTATGTTATGTATCATGTCTAAACATAATTGGTTCATCATGATTTTATGTTTAAAATGTAATATATATATGTTTATTAAAAATGGCAGATCTTAAAAACAAATGCGTGGACATATTTAACATAGATTTACATCAACTGTATTACCCTTGCAAGTAACTTGACAGTAATCAAAACTTGCCACAGCGACCAGACGCCATATTGTAAGAATCAAAATAAGAGAAAAAAAAATCATCGCAATAAATATGTACAGTATGCATAATTCATTATCTCTATGCGTAGTGCAGGGTCCTCGTCCATAGAGTAGTGTCTCTACACGTAGCGCAGTGTCTCTACGCGTAACCCCGTGTCTCTACGCATAATTCATTGTCTCTATGCGTTTCGCAGGGTCCTCATTTCTAGAGTAGTATCTCTACACATAAAGTAGTATCTCTATGCATAACGCAGACGCCTGTAAGACAATCTTTCTACGCCATAAGCACTGTATAAGTATATCATATTAGTACCATCATTACTCGTAACGCGTCTCTACGCGAAACTTACCGTCGTTTATAACCTACAGATATTTTAGATCAAATTAAGAAATTTTAAAACCGGTCAGGGAAAAGGAGGATGGGCTGGAATATTTGAGGATAGGTTGAATGATATGATATCGAGTTGGGAGATTTGACATACATTTTGGAGATTATGGTTGGATGGATATTTGAATTAAGCGAATCGACATAATCTGTTGCAGTAATGGATGCAGTTAATTTATTCATTTGATGCGAGTATAATTTAATGTTATATTTTTTAGATTTTTTTGGAGGAAAGCTAAACTATTGAGATTCATAAAAGGGACATGTTTGATTATATGTATTTTTTTACGTAAAAACTTAACGTTATAATTTCACAGTATCAAATTATTTCAACGAGAAGTAAATTATATAAGAAAAAGACAAACAAATGCGATGAAAATACTGCTTTATTTTCATCATGTTGTTAATGGCAAAGTTGCATCAAAGTGTTTGCAACTGTTTATTTGGCTTTATGTAGTTTAGGTGTATGTAGTTTTGCTGAATAAACCAGGCCAAAAAAAGGCTGAATAAACACAGTTTGATACTGCAAATATAGTACTGGATATTGATTTCTGAGCCTAAATTCGATAAGACAGATATGGGATGTGATTGTCTTATGTCATAGGGAAAATGGCTCTACAGAAAATAGTAGCGAAATACTTCCGTACTTAATACTTTGTACGAAATAAATGTTATTTTCTAATAATTATGAAGGTAAAATTCATGGAAAAAGATAAGTCCTAAACGCTAAGACGTCGTTTATTAACTCAAGCAGCATTGATCGAATAAGTCGTAGTTCAATTACTTACGGAAAATATTTTCAATTGAAGTCTTAAATTGCATATCTAGGATTTCTGGAAGCGACAATGCTTTTTACTCCCACTCACATTGACTCGAATGCGTCACCCGCTACTCAAATAGTGAACGATGTGATTACTTTGTTAACGCTCAGTAATGTTTCTATTTCAGCTGTTACTAAGTTGAATGTTTATACGAAATTAAATTATTTTTACAATTAGAGTTTAGTGCAAATAGGTACTTTTATCGTGGTTTACGTAGATGAAGTAGAGGTGCAATGAATATTGAATGAGCTGTTTTGAATGTTTTGGTTTAATGCTGAATTTCAATCAATTCACAAGAAATTATACTAATGTAGTATAATCTTGTGTTTGTTTTAACGCGAGTACTTTCCATTTTAAATAAAATACTTTTTAAAGGATTTTAAACGCGGTTTATTATACATTATTATTTAACCCGACGTTTCGAGCACTTTACAGCGAGCGTGGTCACGGAAGACTGAGATGGCAGTTGTCTTCATGAGTGTTTCAAAAATTGTATGTCTACCTCCATTTATTTCCCCGAAGATGGTATTTGGAAAATTGGTTCGGGGGTATTTTGGGGTTTAAAAAAAAAAACTTAAAACCCCATGTCAAGCATACCAAAAGACAAGAGGACACTGTAAGTCAATTTTGCAAGAATCCGAACCAATTTTCCAAAACCATCTTCGTATTGTAAAATAATGTATAATAAACCGCGTTTAAAATCTTTTAAAAAGTATTTTATTTAAAATTATACTAATGGTTATTCAGACTTCGACAATATATATGTATTTACATTCAGAGTAGCAATATATATGGTACATAAAGAAATTGCAGTAAGGAACCTTATACTTGGCACAACTTACAATTACTTCTAACGGTAAAATACCTAATACGTTTAATAATTACAATATTAAAAAGACACTTAACAAATATTACTAACAGTATGTAAAAATTAGTAACATCTTTTGAAATATGTCGAGCACACAAACAGCTCAACATAATCTATAAATTTTTCTGTACTAAATTACACATGTATTTAGCACATGATGAAAATGTGTTGTGAAACAAGGAGACCTTTTTGTAAGTAGGTCAGTTAGATAAGTAGCCTTGAGTGAAATCCAGGATAAAAGTGTGATAAAAAGGATCCACTCTACCTTTAATACGAGATCCGACTTTAAAACTTGTCTAATGTATGAAAACCTCTACTATAATGCTACAAATACGAAACTAAGCTTGTTTGTTGATTATCTCTTTACGCTTCATCTACTCCACTAATCTTCTTGACAATTTGTATAAAGTTGAGTGTACTAGAATTATATAGACTACAACTTTATTCTGAAAAAACGTACTAAGTCTATGGGAAATACACGTAATTACTTTATACAAAAACTTATATAAATATTGAAGTATTATATGTATACTTATATAGTATTGAAAATATTTTATATCAAATTTTATTTCAGGCTTTTACAAAAATGGTAAAATAATTATTTACCTGCTTTCATTTTAAAAGTCTGAATTTAATACTCGTTTTAGACTATTTCCACGATAAATAATAAACTTTATTTAATATACAACCGGTTTCGAATAACGACCTAATAATAATATTTGAAACCGCTTGTACATTAAATAAATCGTACAAATAAATTGTGGAAATTGTGTATTCTTTAATTCATTTTTATTTACTTGCTATTGGTATGCGAACCAATTTATCACAAGGAGCAGACGTAATCTAAATTGCTTGCGCTTTTGGGATCGCTAAAAAAGCCCGTTAATTAATTTTTGTTCGTGTAATTGAATCTCAAGTCCCTACGTTATTGACATGTTGGAATTCGATTAACAAGAATTAAATTCTTCCTTAATTTTAAGTAACTGACACAATTTGTGAAGTTAAATTTAACTTTGATGAGTTTGTGAAGTCAATCTTTGTTTTATACTTTGTATTGATTAATTTTAGGTGCCAATTGTTGTGGAAAGAAAATGTTATCGATAATTAAAAAATATGGTTAAATATAGGGAAATAAAATAATTGTAAATGTTTTTATGAAAAAAATACACATTTTGTATCTTCAATACACTTTTCAAGTAAAAGTGATGTTCAATATCATAATTAAAAAATATCAATAAGTTTGGAGTATAATTAAATAATATTGATATAATTAAATTATGAATCTTGAGAAAATGTGTATAAATTTATCCTACGCAAATAAAAAATATGTAGCAAATAAAAAAATAGGTATGTTACGTCTTAAAAGTATTTTACAAAAAGCTGATTTCAAAAATAAATAATTTGAATTTGAATTGTATAATGTGTGTACATGTTCTCTAATATCAAAACATAATTGCGCAACATTCCAACAATAATTTATATGAAAAAATTCATCATCTTTCCACATCTTTCGAATTCAATTGAAGCAGCCGTCAATTCCTGAAGATGAATCACATGAAAATGAAATTGTTCACTTCCGTGAAAATATTAATAAAATGTTGGCCATCGAAACGTGAGCTCAGAATAGACAGCTATATTTATTTTCGGGTAAACAAACCGATTTTGATTTAATATCTGGGAACAATTCGTTGCCAAGGCCACATTAAGTATTGTAAAAGGCATTCCAAAGTATAATAATGTTGATTGATTTGTATCATAATGTTATCTATACTAATATTATAAAGAGGAAACCTTTGTATTTTTGTATTGAATAGGCTCAAAAACTACTGGGCCGATTTAAAAATTTCTTTTATCATTACTTAGCGGGATTCTTCCAAATCCGTATAGGCTATATTTTATATGATATATATGTATAACATTAGCTACGCGAGCGAAACCGCGCGGATTAGCTAGTAATGTATAATAATGTTACCATACTGCATATATTCAAGGAATGTATTTAAAATAAAGCTTAAGTTACATTAGGTATGTTGGTCTTTATCCAAACCACTTAGAATTTTAGCAATCCTTATTAATATTATAAATGCAAAAGTAACTCCGTCAGTCGATTTGTATGAAATTTTGTACAGAGACGTAGAATAGTTTTTTCCCCAAAATCTCACGGGAACGGGGGATATACGCGGGTAAAACCGGCATAGCTAGTTGTAAATAATATTCCAGGAATAGCATGGACTGTAAAAATCTACAATAACCTTATATATTTTATTAAGAAAAACATCTCATTGTATTTATTTTCTCTAAGATGAAAGGTAACTGTATGGATGCACGTGCTGTAAAAGAGGATTCTCAGAAGAAAATCTGATTCACAGATAATGTAGTCTTTTCTCCAGTAAAGGTACAAACATATTTTATCCATGCAAATTGATATTCGTAGGTTATCTTTGATTATCTGGTCCTTATTTTCTTGGAGTATAATTTTGTTTTGTTACTAGTGCATTATTGATAATCACATCTGGCAATATCAGTTGCTAATTGCGAACTCGGTTATACCGAAAGAAGTCCTAATATATTTTAATTTGTCATACTTAACATCGTTGTAGCTGTCCAAACAAACTACGAAGTAATTTTTTAAGAAATAAGTCTTCATATTTAAGACCTTTTTTATTAGAAAAGTTAAGCCGAGTCACGTTACGACACAAAAATTGATTTTCTTGTAAAATTGCACAAGGTTTTGGTAAACGATAGTAATTAATTGTGTATTCTTAATATCCTTATTTTAGACAAAGCAAAAATTATATATTTACCTCCACAAAACATACAACGTGACAATACAAAACAATTAATAACAATTTACAAATATCGAAATAAAAAATATCATAAAAATTAAAAATATAGCAACTGAAATAATTATGCCATATTTATGCCACGACTGTAGGACTGTGTGAGTAGCGGGCAGCCTGATAATTACTCAGGGTGGCTACTCAGCATTTGCTGCGGCGTCGACGACAACAGACTACTGCAGTGCTGATTTTCAGTAGCCTCTCTTTAAGGTTTTCAATTTATACTAAAATGCAGACAAGGTTATTCAAGCCTATATTTTTAGCTCGTTCTATCGCGTTTAAATAACTAAATTAAATTAGACTAAAAAATATTGAACAGTGATAACATTTTGGTACATTGTATATTGTCATCATAATCATTATGAACGAAAGAAAGCTATAAAACTGAGATAAAGCGAAATTGTTCGTAAGTACACTTAAATTTAGCTATTTTATTTAGCAAATAGTCCTTCTTAAACATTTAATTTACACTCAAGTGTGCGACAAGGGACGCGTTACTACGATTTTATTTCTTTCGTTGTATTCATGCAATGCTTACTTTCATTTAGAATCTCTTTAGAAATTTTGTGAATTGCATTTAGAAAATGTTGCTGTCCTGGGAACAGATGGTTTTAAAGAATATTATGCATTGCTATGTTGAGGATTTGAATTACTTTATATATGAAAAGAATTACTACAATTGAGATTATTTTGCAGTTTGACAATGTTAATGCATATAAATATAAATATAATTCTTCGATAAACTTTTTAAAAAGCTTAATCGATAGCTTTGAACAAAATTTATAAACGTTACGATTCCAATTTTCGAAGAAAAATAGAAAAGTTTTTCAGAAGGTTTAAGTGTTCAGGAATACAAAGTATTTTCAGATGATATTTTATATTTGACTGGCAATATTTGCAATGTGTTGGCTATATTATATTTGACTACATAAAGTGGTGCACCGCATACAATTTCTCATACCTTTTCAGGAAGAAATAAATAAAAAAGTTACTCGTGATTTAAATAAGATAGGAACATGATTTAGGATATTTGAATAGGATTATTTAGTTACTAGCTTTCCGCCCGCGGCTTCGCACGCGTGGGCTACTAATTTCTGTATTTTTCAGAGGCGCACAACAAAAGTTTAAAAAAATTACGGTGGCAGGGCATGGCATTTCTATAGTTTTCTATGGAAATAGATTTGACCAAAATCTCACAGTGCACGCGCCTCTTTAAAATACAGAAAATTGTATTCCACGCGAGCGAAGCCGCGGGCTTAGGGTTAGTTATTTTTTGTTAGTTGTTAGTTTAAGGTTTTTGACAATTTATTGAGTGTTTTAATGTCTTAATCTATACGTTAAGAGTATAAAAGCATGTCCGCAACTTAACCAAAATCTCACATTATCACGTGGTATGACATTTTCACGACTTTAGAAGCATATATCTTAAAAAATATTTAATTTAGCAAAAAATGCATTTAGAAACCTTTATTTCATTTTTAAAGACCTATCTAATGACATCAAAGTTAATGATGTATTCGCGAATTTATTTTTTTACCCTCCGTTTACATGTATGGAGAGCCACCCCTAAAATTATTTTTTTCAATTAAAATGTAGCCTATAATTTGCACCTAATATTGATCTATCAGCATGTGAAATTTTATCAAAAACTGCCCAGTGGTTATAACGTGATTGACGCACATACAAACAGATAAACAGACAAACAGACAAACAGATAAACAGACAAACAGACAAACAGACAAACAGAAAAAAAAAAATTCTAACCATGGTTTTGGTATCTATAGAACATACATATTGCATACCAATTACTCTTTTTGAAAAATATTCAATGTACAGAAATGGTTCGGTTACTCTTTTATTATATGTATAGATATTTGACAACAAACAAAATGGTGAACCGCATACAGTAGAGATTATACGCACCATGTTTAGTCCAATTCAAACAAATGTTAGACCGTTGATTTGGTCCATTAGCGGCCGTGTTTAATCAACCGAAGCCGCATTAATAAAGCTTACGTTGTTTAGCACATGACTTACTGCTTTGTGACGAATATGGTTTGGGGAATTATGATTTCACAATTTTAAGGAAATTTGTTTTGGTTAACAATACGGTAATTCTATTTTTTGGGCTTTTTGCTCGATGTTAAACGCACGTAAGTACTGTGGATTTTTTGTATATTTACTAAATCACAATTATAAATCGTTTTTAATTTAATTGATTTCTTAAAACTTGTATCAAACTAATTTTGTGGTTACTTTAACTCTTTATAAAACCTTACCCGTGTTAACGTTTTGATATTTGATATTTTTTTTTGCTAATAGACCAATATTAAGCGACTTATAGGCAACAATATTTTATTAAAAAATAAAATGTACAGTTATTTATTACATGTAAAAAAATAATTCGCGAATATATTATAAAATGAAATTTCATTGGATAGGTCAGTAAATAGGTTAAAATTTAAATAGAGTTTTCTTGCTACAATAAATATTTTACGATATCAGCGTTTCTAAAGTCGTAAAAGTTTCATACCACACAGTGTTAAATTTCAGCTAAGTTTTTAATTATCTTTCTGTACAGATTTCGGTTTTTCTTCCAGTTCCGCATTTTATATTTATTGCAAAATTTGTATGCTAACATTGCATTTGATAAAACAAAAGTAGAAAAAAAATCGACCGCAGGACCGCTGAGATATTTTTATCTCTAAAGTTTTTCATTGTTCTCTCTTTGGACATAGGGTTGACCAAAATCTCATTCTATTCGCGTGCCTCTAAAAATACAGAATTTTGTAACCCACGCGAGCTAAGCCGCGGGTGGAAAGCTAGTTATCAAATAAATGTTCTGTTTTACACAGTGTTAAACACTACATAAATTATGTACATCACAAGATTTCTATGCAGGAAGAAGTCGAATGAGGCGTACGACAATTTGCATTCGATTTACAACGTCTTTCATGCATTTAGTGCATTATAAAACTGTCTTTCTCGTAGCGTATTTATATATATAAGTACATGTATCTATATATACTTATAATAAAACATTAAGCAAGACATTTCTGAACATTAAATATTTTTAAAAGAGTATTTGCTATTCAGTGTTATAGACGGTTTCTCCAAAACCACGGTTAGAATTTTTAATAGTTTGTCTGTTTGGTAAAATCATTTGGGCAGTTTTTGACCAAACTTCATATGCCGATCCATGAAAACTTTTGAAGCATTGCCTCTATTTATGGTTGAATCAATGGTATCAATTTAAATAACTTAAATCGATTACTCAAATAATACAACTAGTACTGGAAAAAACTAAAGTTTATTATGATTACGTCAAGTCATAGTATCAAGGGAATTAAAATCTACCAACTATTCATTTCCATTAACCATAGTAGGTATTATCGTTGCGTTACCTGTCATTTCTTTACAAGTTTCTTTATATTTCTACCGAAGCGATTGTTTGCCGCCACCCCAGCTAATAAATAAAAAATATTAATGTCTGTACAAATGAAAATATGTAACGTAATAACTTATAACATGACGGTGAATATAATTGAACTAAGGAAATTATTAGTCAACAAAAACAATAATATAGTGAAAGAGAGCTTAATATTTTTTTAATATGACGCCTCGAATCGATCGAAAGATCTATAACTCACAATAAAAAGAAATACACAATATATCAAGTCTATGACTTAACCTGAAATTCCAATATAGAATATTCTAGGCAAGGTTGATGTTTGTTTGGGATTTAAGTGCTTTTTGCGTTAAATTTTTGTATTTATCCTTTTAAATAGTCGTTTGTAAAAAAAATATGCTCACATATAGCCCAAACTGAATATGAAAATCTTTAGCGGTCGTGTAGAATTCTGTAGAATAGCAGATTGATCCTTAGATAAGATATTCTTCAAAAAATAAATATGATACAAGCATTAAAGGATAACATATAAATAAAATTTGTTTTCAAGAGTGGAAGATGTGTAATAGAGGGAAGAAAAGAGTACATAGTAACCGATTTCATGGGTGTGTGAGACAAACCGCCACTCAAGCATCATCTCTGAATAAGTTTATGGGGCTGTGCATTGTGGGAACTCATAGTATTGTTTGTGAATACGGGTCCAGTAATATAAATCCAATGATCCTTATCATATGACAATATAACTCACAGCGAGAAAGTTAACCTGATATCAAAACTTCCAAGGGTCCTTAGAAGAAAATAGTTCCTTAATTATATTACTGACATGATGCTAGGGCAATAAGTTTATCAGTTACGATCCATATATTTCCCATAACAGTAACTCTTATGAATTCAGAATTAAGAGAGGAAGGTAAAATTATTGCGAATGGCATGCTAAGAGCAATTGAAAATAATTATTTCTTAGATCGTTTCATACGGTTACAGTGAATATTGTTACAATTTCCTGGTATTTTGTGTAATTCTTGTTTTACATAATAAACGTTACACAATACACATCTTTATCTCGATCATATTATACGGGTTCATTAATATGTTTCAATATATATATATAAAAGTAAGACCAGCACTTCTATATGGGTCCGAATGTTGGGCTATGAGGAAATCGGATGAACAAGTAATGCATGTTATAGAAATGAAAATGCTGCGGTGGGCGGGGGGTGTTACAAAATTGGACAAGATCAAAATTGAATATATAAGAGGTACATTTAAGGTTACAGAAATTCAAGAAAAGCTACGAGAGGGTCGCCTACGTTGGTTTGGTCATGTGATGCGACGTGAGGAAGACCATATGACTCGAAGAATGTTGACCATTGATGAGGGCAAGAAAAGAAAAGGTCGCCCACCGGTGACCTGGATGAAGACCATAAAAGATGACATGTTAACACTGGGACTCGTGCCCGAAGTGGCACAAAACCGTTCAGAATGGCGTAGGCGTATTAGGAGGGCTGACCCCAAATAGGGAGAAAGCAAGGATATAGATATATATAAAAAGTAAAATATCAAAGAATTGTTTGTTCTTTTGTAAGACATATTGATCTCATTATGGAATATAATATCGTTCAAATATCTGCTTACAGCTTCTCTGTTGAACGAAATGTACAATTGTAAACTATGGTAGGAAGCGCTGAATGAAGGACCCCTACACAAAGATGATAAAATTTGATTATAATATATTTTTATTGTATGATATTAGGTCGACGTTTAATGTTATAAGAATGGCTTAACCACATTCATTACAAATAGGCAACTGCTAATATAATATGTGATTCGTTAAAAACTGCAGCAAATCAATATCTCATCTGAAAGGTCTTTTTCGTAACAATTTGACCTGATTGGCACGGCCTTATTCTTAATGGAGCTAAGCTATAGATAGTTTGATTATTTAACTTTCAACACCATCAACAGATACTTACAGAATATTGCGTCGTCAAAGAATCTGTAAACACAACTGTTATTTGAAGATTAAGGTAAGATAAATAAGTGTTTATAGACACGTGTTAAATTTTAGGACGTTCCCTTTTGACCTAGATTAGTCGTAGAATTATTATGCTAAACAGATTTAAATAATTTTGAATTAAGTGTGAATCTTTCGACCTCGCATTTATTGCTAAAATCTATTTCACCTTTTTTATCTTACAGCAGGCAAGCGGAGCATACGATACCTTTCAATTACAATATAAAGTTTACACACATACAGTAAATAAATGGGTCAACGGAAGAATGGCAAAACTTAATAACTGAAAAGGAAGCACCGCAACATTTTTAATTTCAACCCGCTTGAAAGTCAATACATTGATTAAATTGAAACCTGGGAAAATAATGAAGTTCTAAAGCTATGAAGAAGATTGCAAGAACAATGAACTGGAAGAAATTAATTTACACCAGTTGTTATTTTTTTGTTTGTAGATACCTTTGTAATAATGAAGTCCCAAGGAAAATGTTTTTCCGGTTTGAATAGTACTTTTAAAACAGCGATTTGAAAGATTTGGATTAAAATGTATTAATTGTAATTAATTACTCTGAAAGAGAGGTCGTGAATTCATTATTTTAACAACATTTTAAATCTATTTAAAACAATTGTGTGACATTTTGGCTATAGTACGAAGTGGTAAGAGATTAAAAAACTGGCACCAATTCAATAATCTTCTCACTACGAAATGAAAAAGTAGGCTTAATTAATAAGTTGTGTTAGGAAATTACGTTGAAATAATTAAATGAAATGTCTAAATTTTAAAATGAATAATAATTCCATTAGGGTATAATTAAAAAATCTCAATACCCTATGTAGCTTTCATATAAATTATGCTTCATTAAATTATACACATTATAATTATTATTTGTTTATATTGGTTCTATATCGTAATGAAGATGAGCAGCATTCTTCAAAGAAACTCCATAAAGCGTAACTACAATATTTTCCCAGTATGCTAAAAAGTATTTTCTTCAAGTCGACACAAATTAGAAGCTTGAATATCGAATAATACATAAATTATAACAATAATGATTTTTATAAGTTAATTCCTTTACGACACAAAAAACGTATGTAAGTTTGTGTGCAATCTCTTCAAAATTTCATTCCGTGGTGAGTTAAATTTTATGATTAACATTTATATTAAAGGATAAATGTTTCTGAACCTCCTTGAACATTTGCTTTATCTCTATAACGAGGAAGTCGGCTATTTCTGACATTCACTATTACCATTGTAATATAACTACGAGCTCTCCTATTCCAATTTGCTATAGTGACGGCTTCTAATATCCTAGGATTGTCGGAAGGGATTGACGGAATTGAATAAAGTGAGTTTAACTCAGTAATTTTTTTTAATTTTAATATTTCTACACAAATATTATAAAGAGGAAATTTTTTTTGTTTGGTTGTAATGAATAGGCTCAAAAACTACTGGACCGATTTTAAAAATTCTTTCACCATTCGAAAGCATGGTCATGGTCATGTCGTTCGCGAGTAACATAGGCATATTTTATAGGTTATATATGTAACAAAATAGTACGGGTGCAAAGCCAAGCAGATCAGCTAGTATTATATAAAATTCTGTTTATGAATTTATGCAGATATACTTGATGGAAATCTTTAAAAGCTCCAATTGATACTTTATATAAGAAGATTCGAATCTATTAGAATATATGATATCTTTATGACAAAAAGCTACTTTGTATCGTTTAGACCCGTCGTTGTTTATCGACTTCACGACAGATACTAAATATACTAACTGTAAGATAAATATGAATTTTAAAAAATACAAATCTGATCAAATTAAAGCACTTTTACTTCCATTTAAACTTTTATCGACGCTTCATGTAGCCCACAGCTTACCTCCGCAAACGATTGAAAATTTCAATATTTATGCAACTTCCATATTTCATTTGAAAACATTTCATACTTTACGGCGCTTTGCACACAGAGCTCTATAAATAAACTACAAATGTCTCGCTGTAAACCCTCCAGGGTGTTTACTTTACCCAAACCACCTTTTGACGTTTTGATCAATGTGTGACGAACAACGGTGTCGCTCCGTCATAAAAATGCTAAAATACGTGCGAATCACATGCATCAATATGAACCTTTGTTTCCGCTTGATTTATTTTGATCTCAAATAGTATGTAATATGTATAAGAATATACGGCTATCACTTATCCTTTTTGATTTGTGAATATAAGAATATTGAGGACAGGAGAAAAAACGTCGTCCTAAGAAGATAAAGGAAATGTATTTTTTTTCTCTCACATATTAATTACATCTAGGTACAATGTTAATATTATTCAAATATTGTAGCTTACAAATCAATTATACATATATGGTTTAAACATGAGTATGTATTATTATGTCTTGGACCAAGTGACGTATAATGTAACTGTTTCAACGATAAGCTTTTTAATTAAAAATATCTTTATGATCACATAAAACTATTAAAAAATGTTCTATTAATATCTTTAAATTTAGTGTATGAATATATTAATAGTCGACTCTGTGTGTCACATACATTGAGGAAGAGTTTCAAATTAGGGAAGGGATGATAAATAATACTGTTACTTGAAGCAATACAATTAGTGACGTATGAATTAGGAGCTTTTCGAAATTCCAACATAATTAAATTATAAGTCGCAGCGTTAATTCGAGATGTTCTGTTGACGTTAATTGGATTTTAGTTGTCATTCTCAAATCTTATAAACTTTTTGGACTTCAAATATTTTTTTTAATGTCTTCATATTTTTTAGTATTATTTCTTACTTTAATAGTCCGCATAGTATAACTACTTTACCTACACAGGTAAAGTAGTTATTTTATGCGAGGTAAGACATTGCTCAATGCGTTACAAATGCAAGTCTCTAATGCAAAAACAATAAGACTTAATTTAAAGCCCAAGTGATGAACTACCACTCAAGTATCATCTCTGAATAGGTTTATGGGGCCCTGTGCGTAGTGAGAACGCATAAAAAAAAATAAAAAAAAATATAATAAATATATAAAAAATGTATTGTTTGTGAATACGGGTTAGTTCATTATTTACCGTCGCCTTTATTGTTGGATTTCATGAAAGATTTAGTCGAGCTCTTAAATAAAAGCAACGAACAAGAAGCTATAAGCGAATTTTTATCTATACTAATGTTATAAAGAGCAAAGATTTGATTTTTCGATTCTTTGTTTGAATTGAATAGGCTCTGAAACTACTGAACCGATTTGAAATTTTGGATGAAATTTTCTACAGAGATTCTTTAAAATTTCGTACAAAATTTCATCCAAAGCGGTGTAACTACCGCCGTTTTCTAAAATTTTTCTCCATTGCTCTGATCCTATAAAAATAATTACACCAAGTTTCGTTAAATCCCGTCCAGTACTTTTTGTTTCTATAACGGTTATACAGACAGACAAATATTTTACTGATTGCATTTTTGGCATCAGTATCGATCCCTCATCACCCGTTGATAGTTATTTTTAAATTTATTTAATGTACAGAAATGACCTCTCTACAGATTTATTATAAGTATAGAAGACATAGCGAATAATTTAATAAAAACCCTCTGCTATGTTACTACATACAATGTTATGGACATGCAAATTGTTATCCCAGTTTATGAATGTAGTAAAACGTTTCATTACATAGGTGATTATCTTTTATGGTATAATGCAATAAGTTGTCTGTATTTTGTCTAAAAATTTATTCAAAGTAAAGTGAAATTATTTTTATTATGATATGTTACTACATTAGTACAAAGAAATCATTGAAAGTATTAATACTTTGAACAAATTATCTATATGTTGCGATAGTATGTCTAAGTTTAGTTTTTATGGTTCCGTATCGAAAAGGTAAAAACGGTACCCTATTACTAAGCCTCCACTGTCTGTCTGTCTATTACCAGGCCAGGCTTATAAACTGTGATAGAAAGAAAATTAAGTATTTCCTTTACCACTATAACAAGGAATACTAAAAATAAAATAAAAATATCAAGGTGGACCTGATACGGAACTCTTTGTAAGCGAGTCCGATTCGTTATTGGTCAGTTTTTTTAATATGGTATAAGATAAACATACACATGCATTTAGTACAATCGTGTGTTTCTTTTAACGCGAGTACTTTCCATTTTAAATAAAATAATTTTTAAAGGATTTTGTTTAAAACACACATGCATTTTATTTCTCCTCATTTCTAAGCAACAAATAATTGTGCATTGCAATTCGTGTACTACAATTTATTTCTAAAAGCCACGACACGATATTATTCCTATATAATAATTCGTCTAATCCTTCAGATGAACACGTAATCCCAAGAAATGCCAGTCATATTACGGCGTAAAATAAACTTTATTGCAATTTGACGAGCGCGCTTCCACCGGATCTAAATCCATCAACCGCTGACTGCTTACATTACGCCACAAATATAAATAAAATTAATCGTTCGTTTATTTTGGAAAACTTAAGTATAGCAGATAAATATGATAAAGTTGTCCTAATTGGAGCATGGAGCAACTTTACATTCGATTCACTAATATTTTTATGGGTTAAAAGGCTTTCTGTACATAGACCAAACATTTTTTTTCATTTTTCTCTCAGGAATTGAAACCAGAACCACCGATAATCTGTAAAATCGTTAATGCGCTAACACACCAATAATAACTTTTTGCCGAAAAATAGAACCGACTTTACTTATTTTTGAAATTAATTCAAATACACCTTTGCCTTTTTACAATTAACCAAGATTTTACTATTCAGAACTGGATTTTGTTCTATTCCAGCTAAGATATATGATAATTCTTTAAGTTCTTCTTTCGTAATTAAAACATTAATACTGAATGATGTTACCTCGAAGGTGAATGCATTATTCAATGCTAAAATTTACGAGGTCAAGAGAATTTGTATATTATAATTTATGAATTTCAGCTTTATATACTGTTTAGTTCGAAGATCTGATTAAAAATTTTAAACAGATTTTCATATACGATCTTTTCGATATGCTAGTTAAAGTAGACATTGTTTATTCTTTTGCTAAGTTTTCATTTATATCCCAATATAACATGATTTTTCTTTTATGCATTTTTTAGGGAGATTTAACACTACGCTATCAAGTCCCAAACTAAACAAAGCTTGTAGTATGGAAATAAGATAACTGACCGATTTACTTAAATATAGTTTTTGTAAAAAGATACATACATATTATTTTACACAAATTAACACCCCAGAATAGAAAATTACAATATTCATCACATAATAAACTTATACTTACACCCTCTGGCGCAATGGATAATTTATTGAATATATATTTATTAAACTATGATTCATATTATCAGAAAACAAGTATTGCTTTTGTCGAAACGAATATTATTCACAATGTACTGTGACTAAATAATCATTACCTATTTTTATATAAAAATAATAAACCATTATCGCAACGATTAAAATAAACCTTGTAGAGACTGTTACAAATAAAAATGCACTCTAAAAATATATTTTTACGCATTTAAATTCATACAAATAAAAATGCACTCAAAAAAAATATTTATACGCATTTAAATTCATAAAAATAAAAATGCACTCTAAAATATATTTTTACGCATTTAAATTCATACGATTCAAAGTTAAAGACCGCAAAACAACGAATTTTAAATGCGATCCGCGTTCAACTGTTTGACCGTGACCACACTCGCTGTAAAGGGTTAAAAACGGGCGGTTAAACATTAATTAATGACAAAATTCGACTGACTGGTTGGTCTAGTGGTTGCATCTTTGATTATGGATTTATTGCACGATTGGACCAAGCTCGTACCGGTGAAATGTCCACCCTCTTAGCAGAAGACCGCGGCCTGAAGCAGTATTGTGTTTCATACGATGAGCGGGCCTAGTGCCTGGAGGCCTGTGTTCCCATCAGCATTAACCGCATGCCCCGTTTGCTTGCTAAAACATACAAAAAAGGATCGAGAGGTCTCTGGTTCGAGAGAGGACAATGTTACTGAGATTTTTATAACAAAAAAGTCTCTGCTACTGCTGAGTCTGGAAGTTGGCGGCGCTGGAGCACCCCCGTGCCTCGGAGACCACGTAAAGCCGTTGGTCCTGCTCCTGATAATATCTCGCTGGACATGTCTGTCTGCGGTTCTAATGGATTACGAGACTGCACCTGTGTTTGCGCACATATTAATTCACTATAATATCTCCATATCTCCTGCGTATGGTGGTCAATCTCAACAGAGACTTGCCAGAAGTTTCTGTTGAGATTGACCACCATAACCAATATCGGTCGATAAAGCTATAATTTAATGACGACATTAAAAATAAATACAATTTAAAAATGTGTATTGATATCTGAAGCTTTAAATCCATTAAAACGGTCACGTATTTTAGCATTAATCCAGTGACATGGTTTATGTTAATTCGTAGTCCGTTTCATGAATAGAATTAAATTTCACTGTATATTACTTATTTAGGTGCTGCATAAATATTATTTGAATATAAATTAGTTCGTATTACACAAATAAAAATTGTGCTATATGCCTTTACCATTCAATATGATTGATACCTAATCTCTTCACAGTGTGTGGGACATTTTATTGTTTTTTGGTATGGAATAATCATTTCATGGCAAGCTGATTTTATGTTTATGCCGCATTAAAATCAACGTGTATCGTCCTTAACCACATTTGTTACGCAGGCCACATTACAATCCGCAAATAAGTTCTGCATGGCTAACCGTACTAAAAAGGTTCTAGTGTTTGACCACAACAGAGCATGGCTTATTTGCCATCTTTTACCCGATACTTCACATTTCGTGCTCATTTTTGTACTGCAGGGAGGGGATAAGGAGAGGATTGATGGTGGAAAATTGGGATAAGAGTGTAATAGGACAGAAGAGGAATAGAATGGGAATACAGGCCTACGATATCCTGCGTGGGAGGAGGAGGGGTAGGGATTTCACCGGTGCGAGCGTGACAAAAGTGAAATGTTCGGCTCCCATACTTTTATTGTTGAAGATGTTATGCAGCAAAATTACCCTCTGTCACCTATTACGACACCTGCGGATAGAAATGTAGTGGCGACCCTCGTATTCTAACCTACTAGGGATAAATTCTTACGGTGGCTACTAAACAACAAAAAGGATTACTAATAGCTGAAATCCATAGGAAACGCCGTTGATACATTTATATGAAAATGGAAATATTTTATAGCCGCTTCAATGCATGAACGTAAAACCGGGTACGAACATTTATCAGTGACGTCGGACTACACTCTGTGGACTCAAGAGTTTGGAAGCGGCCCAGAAATTTAAAATGCGGTACTTTTATAGTGTTTGTAGTTTTTTATCGACGGTTGAGAAGTACAATAGCTTAAGTTTCTGACACGTCCAGCTATTCCTTGAGTCGATTCGATACTACTTTCTTGGGAGTTCATTTTAACTGAAAATATTCAACTTTTCATGATACAAAAAAAATCGGTAAAGCATCGTTCTAAGCATAATTAGTAAAGGAGTATGAAATTATTTTACTAGCGATTGCAGAAACTATTCTAATAGCCAATTATTAAGCTTTTCCTGTCTTAAACAAAACTTACTCTTAAGAACTAGGTCTTAGCCTACAATACATAATGAATGAGTTATATAAGCGTTCAACATAATTTTCAACTAATATAGTTACTGTGCCACGCGACTTTACCAGTGTATTTTCAATTATATGTATAGAATTTTATCTAAATCGGACAGAGACAGACAGACAGAGTTACTATTCGCATTTATAACATAATATAGTAAGGATTCTATTAGTACCTATAAAATTATACAGATTGCAAAAACCTCGCTTGGTTATAGAGCGAAAGTTGAAATTGAAGAAAGGGAAACAAAAATAAAATGTTGCCATTGAACAATATTAAATTAGTTCCGTGGAATAGGAATTCTACACCGTTCTTTGTAACAATTGTATATTTTCTAAGTTTTCATAATTGGATTTAAGTTTGTGTGCAAAGTGCAAACAATTCTCAAGTAAAATTGTACGTGTTTCAGAAACATAAATAAATATGATTATCTTCGTAGTGATCTCTGTTAGTGTGTAGAGATTTTTTTTAACTTATTTTGTGTTGAAGCGTCGATAGTACGATGAAAGAAAAAAGATTTTTCAGTAGAAAAATTAAATGTATTTAACTCTGTTTAATAATTTAGCTGTTGCAGTTATGTATAGGATAATAAGAATTCAAATTATTTTTTTTAATTCAATTATTTTATTCGACTGTAATTACAGAATTGGAACCGAATATTTTGAATCATTTTGTAGAAAATATCCGCATTTAATGTAAAAATTTTAAGTAATAAGATAAAATATATTACAACATGTACCTTCAAAAGCTAAATACGCGTGAAGTTTTACAAAGAGATAAATTATTCTCTTAATTCCTTTATACTGTGGTGTAAAATACACGGATTATATATGAATAGCAACTTCATTAAATGGAGGCTTAGTGCCAAAATCCAATTAATAGAAGCGTAGACCGGGACAAAGAACAAACACGAATATTTTACGATATATTTATTATATTAATACAACGACGTTATTTTTTGACAATATAGGATAAGCAAATGAACACCTAATTCATACACAATGCCTATACAACGAGCCACGTATGTGTTACTAACCTATAAATAGATTAGACAATGCGCTTAATAGGGCGGAATCAAGAGGTAGATAATAAAGGTTCTGGGAATTATAACTGTATATGAAAGGACTTAAATACACGTATTGA
>LQNK01000331.1:319952-346816 GCA_001586405.1 Phoebis sennae | reverse complement strand
TAATCTCTCTGTTATTATATAAAATTTATGTATTCCTTTGGTAACTCAAAGAAATAAAGTTATTTTTATTTTTTTTTTTTTCTTTTTTTGAAGTTCTTAAGTGTTTTTAGATTGGTTTTTGTATCAAACGTTGATATATTTACAGGAAGCATTTGAATAAGAATGCAATCTTTGGGGCTACGTTATTATAATTAGGTATACTAAGAAAAAATATAAAGATTTGTAATTAACTTCAAACCCCCCGAAGGATTGTATATTGAGAGCAATTATAAGCAATATTAACAACAAGTGTCGCCATCGATCAGTCAGAGACTTGATAATATGATATCAACTAATATTCAAACCCTGGAGATAATTTACGATTCATGTATCTAATTGGATCATGTATCTTATCTCGGACGGCTCACAAAGGTCCATGCATATGCATAATACTTAGACACTAGGGTGAAATATATCCATGTTTTGAGAATATTACCAAATAAGTATGGACAGTCAATAAATCGTGAACTGATTGTATGAAATCATTCACTAAATAAAAGGTAAGGTTAAATATTCAATATTCATGATAGAATGACCGACTTGTCTGATAGAATTTATCTTCGATTACTAATAATGAGATATCAAGACTCCATTGTTGTCGCATTCTTTTCAAACGAATTCATTCATGTAGGCCACATCTCATTCTATACTTGACATTCTATTATTCTCTTCAATCAGTATTCTCTCGTTTAGGCAATTTATGTCTGTACTGAAATTCTGTTTGATATGTACGGAACAATATAGAAAATACAGGTCAAGGTCAACAGGAACCGTTTCAATACAAAAAAGTGTTATGTGATATGATTTAAACTAGATAAAAAAATGAACTTTATTACAAGCATTGATGTTGTTTTTTTAGTAATATACACGGTGTCTTATATGAGGGAGAAGTTTTCAATCTGATGATTACATGGATTGCATATCACGTACAAATTGAACGGCATCCTTCTTCGTTTAGAGTGTTCATGGTGGTGAGTTAGGGATTATTATTAGGGATTATTTCGTTTTACTCAGAAGATAACTTTATATGAATAGAATATCAGCGACGCTTAGCATAATGTTTATAATAAACATATCGATGCCCTTTCTAATAAAATCCTCGGCAAAAGGGATCCTCAAAGAAGATATGTAATTACAGAATCGTTTTAGTTTCTTGCAGCAACGTATAAATACCCCATTGATTATCAAATTTGTCACAAATCATTTTCTTAAAATTTGTAAAAAAAAACCGTTCAGCGATGTTCAACCAAATCCTACTATAAACATTCAACTCGTCGATACCCATCTTGCTAATAAAATCCTCTGAGAAACGGATCCGCAGAGAAGATATGTAATTACAGAATCGTTTTAGTTTCCTAGATCAACGTATATACCTCACCGCTGTCTCTAATATCCTGTCTTATCATTTCGCTTTGTTGAGCGTATTAATGAGATATTTTTGTAACACGTATTCTCTTTTGAGAATTTTACGCACTGTCTTGAATGGGACGAATGCGTACTTCTGATTAAACTTGTTTATATCTTGTTCAATAATACTTATTTCTTTACACAAACCCCTTTTTCAATTTCACCGAGAGTTTGAGAAAAATAAATTCAAATAACAAATAGGTAAGTACATGCACATAAAATATAATATATTATTGAATAATTTTTTCTATTTTCAAAAATTATTTAAAATTAAATTTAATACTTAATTATAATATTAATGGTATATATAACTAAAATATTTAATGTTTTGAATATCACAATTTTTTTTTATCTCAACACGCTTATTTATGTTTTTATATGATAAATGGATTTATTTTTTAATACGTCATTTAAGTCCACATTGAGGAATGAAAAAGCACTTTCAAGACTCTTGTCAGCCTACTTAATCGGCTTACTGGATAAAATTAATACCAATTAATGTTATCAATTAGAGTGCTTCCATCTAGACGAAAATTATATTATCCCTAATAAGAGGTGCTTTAATAATAAAATAAGCTTCTATTACAAAAGTTATCCAAGTTTAAGAACAAAAAGTCGATATTAGACAGACTCGTCTACTCCATTCATCAATAATGAACGTTCGTTCATTAAAGGAGATTGGGAAGTGTTTGAATTTTGTCATATTTTATGAAGTTCAGGTTCTATTTCGGTTTCAAGCGGTATATTCAGGAAAAGCTAGATACTTGACATCTAGATACTAGCTATATAAATTAACATTTATTGCCTCAAAGGTTTTTTTATAATTTCAATATCGATTTTTGTAGTTTTTTTATGGCAGATGAAGCAAAGTAGCAAGTGTGTCATCTGATGTTAATTGATCACCGCCGCCCATGAACACCTTAAACACCAGGAGTGTCGTAGGCGCTTTGCCGGCCTTTACTGGACATAATATACGCTCTTTTCTTGAAGGTACGAGGGTAGTACGTCTTGTATAAGTTTTCTTAGTACAGCTTATGCACTATGTATGCTGCTTATGTACTAGGTATGGTTAGCCACCTTCGTGCATAGATCGACGTTGTTGGTGTGATGTTATTGATACCCTTTTCTGCCATCCTTAGAATCCATAATAGCAGCCGCATGTTCGAATTGGATTATATACCGGGAAAATTACCACATTGCCCCGTTCAAGGAAGTCGACGTAAAATACGTGCATTTTAAATGACGCTGTGTTGCCCTACTTATTTATTCTCATTCGTTCTTATCCAGTATAAGAAAAAGTTCTTATTTCTCCCATGAGGTTTGCAAATCTCCAGCGACACGCATGGGCGATGTTGACTTAGCAATGTTTACCATAGCTTTACCGGTTCACGATATAAATGTAATGTGTTACACCTATATTGTAATATGCATTTCTTAAATAAATGAATGATTTATTTCACTTCAAACTAAGTTATAAATACTAATTGCTATGAATTAGATGGAAATTTACAGTAATTATAGCCCTGAACAGTGAGATCAGATTAACATATTAAGTTATAATATAACGATAAATATCACTGAAAAATCTGCGAGCGCCGCTGAGGGCAAACGCTGTTCTGTACACTTCCTTTTCTATAATTTTCTAAACTTTTCACCAGGTACATATTTTCCTTGGCCCTCGCTGATCTCCTGGTCATCCTCATATGCGTGCCCTTCGTGTCGACGATCTATACCCTAGAATCCTGGCCGTGGGGTGAAGTGATCTGCAGGCTGTCAGAAACTGGGAAGGATATCAGTATTGGAGTATCCGTGTTCACATTGACGGCATTGTCAGCTGAACGGTACTGCGCTATTGTGAACCCCTTTCGAAAATTACAAGTAAGTCACTACATAGTATAAAACAAAGTCGCTTTCTCTGTGCCTATGCTTAAATCTTTAAAACTACGCAACGGATTTTGACGCGGTTTTTTTTAATAGATAGAGTGATGCAAGAGGAAAGTATTTTATGTATTATAACACCCATTGAATAGTTGAGAAATATTGTTATTTTGGATGTTTTTAATGTGATGTCGTTAATTATCAATTTTTTCCTCTTACATTTTAAACGCAGGCTGAAGCCTACGAGATTTATCAAAATAATGTACTACTTTTTATATACAACGTTTACAACGTTCTGTAGTGTATTTAGTCTTAGCATTGCTCCCGTGCGAAGCCGGGGCTGGTCGCTAGTATAGTATATAATTTATATTCACTATATATATATTTGTTGTCTCGTTTTTGTATGTAGTGACATTTATTATTCTTTGGTATAATAAAAGTTTTACGAAATATGTTTCATTTCAACGAATATTTTTGAATTCCATTACAATGCCCAATTTATTAACATTTTTATTTCATGGCTGACATTTATTCAGTAGCCTTTAGAATCGCTGCGGATCGGAAGTATGCTATCGCAATCGGCATGAATATAAATAGAACTGTGATAATCAATATTTGACTGTTAAAATTATTGAAATTGGGGTAATTCTACCTACCTTAATATTAGGATGACACTTTCAAAACACGACAAAGTAACCACGCTTAGTTATATTATTATATTATTATTTTTAAGAATAAAAGAAACAATTTTGGCATTCAAATGAAGTGGAATTTAAGAGGTAGAACTATTGGGTTTATCCATGCATAAATTAGTAATTATGAAATCGGCCTTTTTCTAAAAAATAATTGGTTTGTGTTATGACACGCAACTGTTTCCTGTTGTTAAAACTTCTTACTAAAATTTGAGAGCAGCCTTAAATGTTTTATATGTTAAAAAGAGTATTGCTTCGTCATGAATTGTGCCATGCTCGTACCTGGTAATTACAGCCCCCACAGTAAAATAATACGTTATAGTATCATACTGTGTTTCGTACGATGAGTGGTAGCGCTGGAGGTCCACCTTCCCATCTTTTACCTTCTACTTCCAGTCCTGTATGAAAGGAAAGAAGGAGTGGAATAGCTCTGTCTTCATTCATAAGCACTTTCCTACAACACATTCAGCAGAACTACCATAGGTCGCGGTAGTCGCTTTACATCCTGTTAACAAAGCAGTTGTCTGCTCCTGACATAAAAAAATTCTGCGCACAAAATTGTTTGGTCAACGTGAATATTATCCTATATAGGTAATAGAATAGTAAATTGTTACAAAGTGATGATCTAAAAGAGCAAATAGTAAATCTGAATTTGAAATGGTTTAACAATGCAAATCAAATAACATATTATGTAGAGTAAACTTGAAAATACTCTACCCGCATGTCCCTATTCCGGTTTAAATTTCTACTATGTTAGACTGAAAACTTAGTTGTTTCGTTTTAGAGCGCGAAAGTAAAACTGCATACAACTTTTAGCAGAAATTCAGAAATAGTTTTGTTTGAAATTCTGAAGGCATGTTGGTTGTTTATCTATACATATTTTTTTTAACAGAGCATTCAAGAATTGTACTAATATTATAAATGTGAAATTATACTTCGGGATGTCTAAGAGTCAATTACGAGGCAAATCTTGAATCAAACTTGATCGGATATTAATCAAATTTTTCATACAGATAGGCTGTTAGCCGTATTAAAAGAGATTAAAAGAAATATTTTTTTTACCTGTAGACCTTGAATCTAACGTAAATTTAGCTACGGGCATAAAATAGTCCTTCCAAAAAATTACGTATCTACAATAATTATGAAACCTAACAAACCTCGAACTGACAAAGGCGTCACAATATAATGGCATATGATGTTCAATAATGAGGAGGAAAGCTTGCATGTTCCGATATTATTAGAACAGTAATAGACCTCATGTTCCCAAATTACGAGGAGAAATTTTTCTTTGTCAGAGGAAAACATTTGTACGCAGAATATTTTCGACATAATTGGGTAAATTCTTGAAAATTAATGGTCTGGGTCAATTGTGTTGTAAAAATCTTCTGTATTTTTCGATACTTTGAATGGTATAGGAACGTTAATTATACTTACTTTCTCTTTCTTAATTGTAAAGAAGGATCCCTGTGATATGTTTTTTTTTTCTATTCATTTATCTTATATGATTGAAAGCAAGTATTATAGTATATAAATAAATTATTAGGAATGAAAAATAATAAGAGTGGAAGTTTTATATTGAGGATTTTTTACGTGACTGACCGCAGCCCGTGAGCCCTCTGGATAATGACGGGAAAATGGGAGAGGGGTAAAACAGAATAGAAGAGGTATGAAACTCAGTGCAATACTGCTTCACGCAACTCGTTCTTCTAATGGGGAGGTGGTAATTTCACTAAATTTGCCTATGTCGCCTCTTACGACACCAACTGGTAGAAATGGGGTAGCGACACACGTATTCACACGTCGCCACACAAATTCAGGAACCTACAATCTAACATAACGTGTTCCACAAGCCTGTTTGTATAGTTTTAAAAAAGTCTGATGAATAGGGAAAGAGAACTATCAATATCATTTCGTATCGTAAACGGAACTTCAATTCCATCAATCATTCAACATAAAATTTAAAACGATCAATCAGAACTGATACTGTGGACACAAAATGTCCAATCATTTAATTCCTTCACTGAATATAAAATCCTTTCCTTCCTTTTAAAGTTTTATTTCAATAACGCGAATAAAACGAAAACTTCTCTCATATATTTCATTCACTACGTAATAGGAAACTTTGTTACTAGTACAGAAGTAGGTTTATTCCTAGACGAAATACCGCTTTGCCTCAGGGGGATTACACCCTTGTGCTGTATATAAAATATATTATATGTCTGACAATGCCTCCGGATCGAGTTGACACAAAAAATATTGCGTTCGTAACTAACATATTAAATTAATCACTAAGATCGATAAGTTATATATTTATCATAACATCAATAGCAGTATCTGAATTTATTCACAAAGATAGTGGAAAAATCCAGGGAAATAGCAAATTAAAGAAATTCTCTTAAAATGGTGGTATTTATTACCCGTTCCTGACAAAATTTGTCAATTGTTTTCTCATTAACACATCTTAGGACCTTTAAAAGCTACTGCCATACTTCGTGTGTTCAAATAGTCACTCAACATCAGACTATGCTCTGTGAAAATTTCCGTATTTAATAGCCAACATAATTTCGGGGTAGAATGACATATTGATCATTCGGGTTCATCAGTGATGCTTCGTCTATATCCATGGAGTCTCCATACTCTAATATCTAGAATTGTCCCAAACATTATTAAATCTCGAAACATTAGTTTGTAGTAATTGAATTTTATTGAAACGCGAGCTAAATCTTGTATTTACCTTATATTTTTACAGTTAAGAAAGCTGCCACTAGTCTGCGCCACTTTCATCTGGGGTGCCGCGTTGATATTTGCCACGCCAGCTGCTATAATCTCCAACACGTATACTGCGCCCATACATAACAATGTCACCATTATGTACTGCTCACCGTACCCCCCGGATTGGAAGATTTATCCCAAGTATGTATTTACAGTTAAATCATAAATATCATAAATGTGTGTTGCTTATCTTTATTTGGGATGCGTGTATATTGCCTGCTCTAGCCGCCAAGTTCTTCTCGTCTACCGCTTAGATACACAAAAATATCCCCATTCTATATTCCCATCATACTCCCTGGATTGAAATAAGTACCCAATGTATGTACCTACTGAATAATTTTAAATTAGTACCTTTAAGTGACATAGTACATATGTTCTACATTTCTTTAGTAGAGAACGGGATGCCACATGCAAGTTAGACTTTTGCTTTACGAGTAAATTGTTAAAAACTACTATTTTATTAATGAAATTTTGCTTACTTTATTCTTCTTTGTGTAAAGAGTTACAGCTCGGCAATTGACTTTCGTGGTAATTGAATTAATTTTTTGAGCATTGAATATAGTGAAAAACAAAACGCCTGTTCAAATTATACTACAAACTCACATGATATCAGGGTGGTAAAGCCATTGATTTATTAATTCTCTCAATTATTTTTTGAAAATATTATCTCATATTGTTTTAGATGGATGACACTAGCGAAAGCCATCATTTACTACGCATTACCACTGCTCATAATCGCGTTCTTCTATTCGCTGATGGCTCGACGGCTGCTCGCGAGTACTAGAGAGATGCCCGGAGCGTTACACGCGGGGCAGGGGGAGGCGCAGGCGAAGGCAAGGAAGTCTGTCGCTTGTATGGTGTTGATATTTGTTATTGGTGAGTAATATAAACAAAAATATATATATATAACTTTGACTGCTCGGTTGGCGCAGTGGATACGTCAGTGTCTATTGCGCCGATGGTTGTTGGTTCGATTCCCACGGGTAGAAAATTATAATGTGATGAACATTGTAATTTTCTATTGTCTGGGTGTTAATATCTATAGTATGTACCACAGAACATTTAATGTTCTGTGGTATGTACTATGTATTTACAAAAAAAACTATGTTTAAGTATGTCTACGTTGCTTAGTTTGGGACTAGATGGCGTTGTGTAAAATGTCTGAGAATATTTATTATATTTATTAGCTGTAGTCCGTCGTTTCAAAGGCATCCACATAAAAACTATACTTTATTATTTTCGGGGAATCAAATTATTTGTACTTAATTTAATCCAAAACGGTTCAGTGGCATAGGCAGGAAAAAAACTGTTACTTTCGTATTAAAAAGTAGCTGTGTCCTGGTTTTACCTACGTATATTTCTCGTTTCTGTAGTTTTTCTAGGATAAAAATATATGTATGGAACGTATGTGTATATATCTTATGTCCTTTCTCGTGTTTTAAACTAGATTTGTACAAAATTTCATCCCAATCGGTTTGTTTGTTTAGGCATTGTTTAAACAAAGTTACTTACAGATTTATAATATTAGTTAGAATTTTAAGAGGATTATGTCAGTGTGGTTGGTTACATATTAGGTCAATTAAAAATTTATGAGATGTTATATATAAGAAACCAAAGCTAACCAACGCTCTACCACTATGTTATTTACTCAATCGTTATATTGCCTTTGGATTATTTTAAACGAGAAACCAATTATGTGCTGTATAATAGCATTAGAGCTTATATGGACTTTCTAGGCAGTGACAAAGACAGCTTAAATGTATCTCAATTGATCTCTAGGGACAATGGATAGGCTTTTTAGGATTATGCTTTTTTACTTTTGCTCGCAGCTTCTTTTGCGTCAATACAGGGGCTTATAGATCACTGGTTCTAGTACCTAATCCAGCTATTAGCCTATTTGAAATTTCATCAAAATCCGGTAAGTAGTTGCGACGTGATTGACACACACACCTAAATTTATAATTTTAGTAGAAATAGTAGGCTGGCTTGAAAAACATTGTACGAAGTCAATCAATATTGAAAAAAGATTCACCGGCGTATCTAACTTCTGATCCCGTTTGAATTCCGAGATTGGATATAGCATGTTATTCTGAACCCTTACCTATATGTATACCAAGTTTCTTTATAATCGGTTCAGTAGTTCCTCACAAACTTTCACATTTAAAATATTAGTAAGACTTAACTGTAACGTAAACTGCGACAGTTTCATATAATATGCAAGCCAATATAAAGGTTCTATATTTGCAATATTTACAGACTATGCACTAATCACCCAAGCCCCGCCTCGTAAGGAAACACTCATCAACAACTCGCTTTGTGATTAATTACTCGCAGACAATATAGCATTTATTATGTACCTCACAAACTCTTCATAGATAATAATAAAAAGGGTCGTATAAAATCTATATATATGCAGTAGCGAAAATGTACTCTGAAGTGACTGTAAGAATAAAATTTATATTAACCTTTACATAAAGTCCTTTAATATAAATTATGATATGATATGAAATATTTGCTACATTATTGAATTTATAACTGTTTTTTTTTACTTTCAACGTGTGTCACGCTCGTTCTATAATATTTCGAAGCAAAAACAAGTATTTAACAAAAGTATTTTATTTAATATGGAAAGTACTCGCGTTAAAACAAACAGGATTATACTATTAGATTCATCTTGTAAACTCTATGAGTATTCGAAGTACAATAATGCTTTGAAGCACAATAATAGAATACAATTTTTTCATATATTGCTATTAGATGAAAGGGACAATGTATTTCTAAGTTCTTATCAATAGTTCAACTATAAAGAATTTTATAGTACATGTCTGCTTTTGTTGCAGTATTCTTCATATGCTTCCTCCCATACCACGCATTGGAACTGTGGTTCCAATTTTCACCCACTGCGCGTTTGGACTACAACGACTGGATCCACGCGCTCCGAATAATGGGCTTCTGTCTAAGGTAACATCCATTTATAAGCCATTTACATTTTAACTCGCCTACGAAGTTTGACGCTCTTTTGAAACGATCAAACTTATTACAGAAGCTTATTATTTCTTGTGAGGGATAGTTAAGTGCATTATTTTTGTATTACGTTTTAATACTCGGATGTAAAAAGTAAAAGGAGGAAATTATTTTTTTTGGTATTATTTTCTATGAATAATTTTTGTTCTAAGGAAACCAAGTAACCATTAAAAAAGTTCTTAAATATTTCGATACATGATTTTTTTCTCCAATGTTTAAAAAACGATTTCTTAATGAAAAACATTCGAAGAAATAAAATCTTTACAGGCGCATTTCATTGCTCGTTTAGGATCCACATGCCGGGTGCGGAAGATTTCTGTAACACATGATACAGAAATCACAGGAATAGTTAAATTAGTCGTCATGCAGGAAGCGGTACGCCCCGCTAACAATCGACCGACTTAACGACCAATGTAATTGCGCCTTAAAAAATTGAGTTAACAATAAGTCATAATTAGCACGATTTATACAATGCAATCAAGAACTAAGACTCTATAGATAAATCATAAATTGTTTACGGTAAATAAATTAAACATTTTTAAATAAAATGTACTTCAATTTAATAGATATATAAAATGTTAATATGATTTAGTTACACATTATGTCAATTACGCATTTAAATTTAAATTTAAGATGAAAATATTATATTGTGGTAACGAGCTCATTTGGACTCGTTAAAGTAAATACTTTGTGGAGGTTTGGTTAAATCGAAACTGTTTAAATCTGTTTTATTTAAACGCGGGATGAAAGTAACTCGAATATTTGATTTGTTTTCTCGAGTAGTGGAACGATGGAAAAAGTTGTTTCGTTTTGAGAATGTCTATTTAAACGCGACATAAAATTAATTGGACAGTTAGTTTTTATTGCAAAAGTGCGCCTTCTGCAATAGCGAATAAAACAGCTATAAAAAACATGTTTTTAGAATATTGATAATGGTGAAATTCAAGAAAAAATAATTGATGAATTTATTTGAATTCTTTGGTTAAATCGAAACTGTTTTAATCTGTTTCATTCAATTGCAGGATAAAAGTATATTGAATATTTGGTTCGTTTTACAAAAGTACAGTTCTGTGGAATAGTGGAAAGATGACTAAATGAAAATAGTTCGTTTTGTTTTGAGAATGTCGTTGGTAATTTAAGACAATAGTTTTTATAGTGTAAACGAGTTCGTTGAAGCGATTAGTATTAAAACACGAGATAAAATTAGTTGATATTGCAAAAGTGGGGTTTCTGCAATAGCGAAAAAAACAGTTAAAAAGAAAAGTGTTTTGAAAATGTCGATAATAGAAAAATTCAAGATAAAAGTATAAAACTGTAATAACCAATTCATTTTAACTCTTAAGAATAAATACTGTTTTAAGGTGTTGTTAAATCGAATCTATTTATACCGGTTTCATTTAAACGCCGTTAAAATATAGTGGTAACGGGTGAGAATATGTTTTCGCCACCTCATTTCTACCCATGGGTATCGTGAGAGGCGACAGACAGTAATTCTGCTGCATAACATCTCTATAAAGTCAAGCTCAAAGTCAAAACGTTTATTTTCCAAATTGGCTTCTTTCGAGGCACTTTTAGAACGTCATATTCATGTACATATAAAAGAGTTGGGGCAAAGCATTGCATGATTGAGTCAAGCTTGCACCGGTGTAATTACCACCACTCTAGTGGATGATCGGCTCGAAGGCTTGTATTCCCACCCCTTTCCTCTACCATTATGTTCTACTCCTATCCCAATTTCCCATCAATTTCCCTTGTATCCCTTCCTTCAAGCCGGCAAGGCATCTGTGACACTTTGATGTTCATCGGCTGCTTTTAACATCAGGTTGCTTGCATTAACATAAAAAAAGAAAAAGTTGTTGCGTATTATAAAAATATACGTAGTGTAGTAACGAATTCTTTTGGACTCTTTAAAGTAAATACATTGTGAAGGTGTGGTTCAATGGAAACAGTGTGTGTAAATCTGATTTGTATTTGAACGCGGGATAAAAGTAAATTGAGTGGTTAGTTGGTCTTTCAGAAGTATGGCTTTCTACAATAACGGAAAGACGGTTAATCAGATTTTTTCTCTCTTTTGAATATTGAAGAAAGTAGATATATTATATTATTTTGTTATTTTTTAGTATGTTAGAAAGATAGGTTTTGATTTTTATGGATCTGAGAGTCATTTTACTATTTTATATGTACCACTTTCCAAGCGTTAATAAATAACAAACACCAAAGTAAAATCATCCAAATAGTTCGAGCCATTTTAAGTTATATTCAGAGGTATACAAATAAAACATTTTTTACTATTGGCTCTTTTTACTTTTTTACTTATGCAGGAGTAATTTAATATCTGTTATGTTATATACAAATATTGACCTTTCATTTTTTGTATTTTGTATCTAAACTTGCCTACGAAATTTAGTCTAGAACTGATAAACAATACCCAAGTTATCGTCGGACAAAGTTTTTCATACTTACATTTAGATATACCATCGCCCGGCCATCTTAACTGTGACACCTCACTTCGCTCGGTCTATAAGTTTAATCTGAATCTAGGCTAGACTGCTATGGGTAGTATATATCCGGATTTTAGAGCTTTTTACCAGACAATAGTCAGTTCATTTGCCCGCTCGTACAAAAAGAAAAAATGAATTGATTCAATTGCTCACGTAAAATATCACGAATGGAATGTAACGAATCAGAAAATATAATCCTATTCTATTGACTCTAGATTTATGATAATCTTTAGAACACATAATTAAATTTTTGTTACATTTAATAACTTTTTCTAATTGAACTTTTGTCGAAGCCACGAGTATTATTTTTTTCAACAAAAACATCAGCATGAATTAACATTTAACATTATTACAAAAGTTGTATGCAACAGATCACTATACTTTAGTAATGAAAAAAAAAATATAATAATAAGATCTTTTCAAAAAAGACCCTGTTCTCTCCATTCTTTCAGCAGCTTGGTCAACCATTTATTGCATTAGTGGCTTATCCAAGCATTATTTAAACAGATATTTGTGTTGCTAGCGCATCGCGTTATCGCCATATCCCTCTACTTCTATACTTTAGCCGTCTCACTGAGTTAACTCCTTCGCGTTTTACTGCTTTTGTGTGGTTTTCAGTCAGCATTTCAATAAATAATTACTCCATGCATTGCAATCCTCCTCACGTGCAGTTCTCTCCATATATCTCTTTTGCACTACGCTCCATAACCCGTGTGGCGACGGGTTAGAATACGTATGTCACCACCCCATTTCTACCAGCAGAAGACCGACCCGAAACAGTATTGCACTGTCGCCTGAAGGCCTGTATTCTCATCCCATCCCTCTTCTATCCGCTTCTACTCGTCTCCCAACTTCCTATCATGAATGCTCTTCCTTAACGGCCCACCTTATGCTAGCAAAAATCTAAATTTGAGCCTCTTCACTCCGCATACCTCACCCGGCACGGCAACACATGCTTACGCTCGTAGCACGAGCACACGCACACTCGCGCGCAGCGTCGAGTCAGTTCTAAATATAAGTCAAGTGCGAGTTGCGATTATCTATATAATATATAAAAGAAAGTCGTGTTAGTTACTCCACTTATAACTCAAGAACGGCTGAACCGATTTAGCTGAAAATTCGTAGGCAGAAGGCTTAGGATCAGGAGAATGACATAGGATACTTTTAATCCCCAAAATGCCATGGGATCGGGCTATATACGCGGGCGAAACCGCGGGGCACAGCTAGTATTGAAATAAAACCGTATATGGTTATGGTAATTATTTTATTTGTTTTATGCGTATACATGTAATATTTATTTTTTATAATATTCATATTATATAATTTCGTAATTCTGTTTGTGGTCAGTTAGTTTATTTAGATATTTCTTTTAAAAAATAAAAACTAAAACCTAGACTAGCTTCACAAGCGCCAGTCGCATTTATGACGAATTCAAATTCAAATTATTTTATTTGCCAGAATATAGTAGGGGATTCTTATTTCTTATACATTCTACTCAAATATTATATGTACATATAAAAATCTAAACATATGCCATTCCCGATTATAAATAAAAAATCCGTTTATTGCCTTTACCAATTAAAACTTAAAAGTACAATCAAAATACAATAATAGTGTCCGACCGAAGTTTCGGTTTCGGTTCCGGTTCGGCAAGTTTCGGCAGAAAAATCTAGTTTCGGTGGCAGTTTCGGTTTCGGTGAAAATACTGCCGAACCCTTCTGTGAAACCGAAACTCGTAATGACATTATAATTAATTACAAGATCTCAAAAAATGAATAGCTTAAGGATGTTATAAATGCAAAAATCTATATATTTAACTAAGAGTTTATGTTTAAGTGTTGATTTTTTAATTTTTACCTGAAGTAATCCTTAATTTAACATGTTTATTATGTATTTAATGGCATATTGACATAAAAATATATTTTTCATGTAACTTAATTATATTGATTGTTTCATTTTACAACAAAGAAGCAAATAAAATTGTAAGAAATACATTAAACTTCAGTATAAACCAGAACATTTTAATATGTTTGTGTAAGTTTCGGTTTCGGTTTCGGTTTCGGCCGAAACTGAGATCAGAACCGAAAATTCGGCTTCGGTTTCGGTTTCAAACAAAAGTAAGGCAAAAGGGCTTTATTCAGCATATGTTACGGGCACTGTTCATAAGAACAGAAGCATTCATAATTGATACCATTTTCATAGTAAGCACCCCCAATGACCTAGGAATCGAGGCCCATATTTCTATAGAATATAATTTTTTAATTCAGCCGCATCTTTAATTTGCAACTTATATATACTTATAACATTTTTATAAATACCACCCCCCAATTATCTTGGTTAAATGATACCCAGTTTGTTGTAATTTAGAATATACATAAAAAAAACTGTCAGCCATCTTTTATTTCAAAACTTGAATTTCATCAAAAGCGGTCCAGCAGTTATCGAGCCTATTCAATTCAAACAAACAAAAAAATCAAATATTTCATCTTTATAATATTAGTTTCCACAACGCGAGTTACTGCTACGGAACGCTAAAAATGTTTTACGCACGAAATATTTTTTATTTTCATTATTTCGCGTCGTATATTTGTTTGAGTGTGTGCGTGCGGGCGAGCTGGGTGCAAGCGACACAACCTCCCCGTCCGATAGCCGCAGCGTGAGTGAGAGGTAGATATGATTCAGTGGCGGATGAAGTGCGCGCGGGCTTTTTTATAGTTATTTCCTTTTTGTAAAGAATATATAAGGTTAATTTAAAAAAAAAGTTAGATGAACCCTGCGTTAGGTCAAATACAAATTAAATACAAATTTCCAACGTTCAGTTAAATGTATTTATTGAGTAATCAATGTTCTACGATTTATTTGGACCCAACTTTGCAATTTTTTTCTATCGAGAAAATTTTATGCAATCGTGTTTCTGTTAACATGATCGCAGGCAATAGTCCTGAACTTTGCTACATTTTAATTTCGAAATATTCGATCCATTATTACTAATAATATTAGTGATCTCGCGAAGCCATTTGGCCTATGGCGGGCTGGCAAGTCATCTGTGACATTTTGATCTTGTAGATGTTCATGGGCTACGGTCAGTCACTTAACATCAGATGAACCTTATGCCCCTCTTGCCTGCTATAACATAAAAAAATCCTGATTTACCAAAGTTCGGAGAGCAGGAATTAATTTAAGGAATTTCTTCATCAGCTTTCTCAACTCGTGCGTGAACCCCGTCGCACTATACTGTGTCAGTGGGGTCTTCAGGCAGCACTTTAACAGATATCTGTGCTGTCAGCGCAGTGCACTCCATCCCACATGCAGTTCCAGGCTCTCCAGGACGGCGATTTGCGAGACGTCGTTTAGGAGCACGCAGCGACTGCGGTGTAATAGGTATGTTCTTTATGAATCTACAAAGAAAAACTTTAAGGAATCGGTGTGGAAGCTGTAGGATGATTTATTATAGTTATTAGTTTTGTATAGTGTAATATTTTTGTGATCGTGCATTTTCAGAGCTAATAATATAACATATTACAGCAATATTTTATTAGATCCCAGCACAGGGAAAATTGAGCCCATTTAGTAACTTCCAAGCATCAACAGGGTGAGCTAAAATAAAGTGTGAGTAATTATTTTTATTTTTATGCCTAGAATTTTGATAGTTTCTTGTTGACAAATTTATGAAGCTACTATACAAACTCACTTAATCCGTTTGCAATTATAGATCATGAGATGACATCGGAATAACTATTTCTCAGTATGTAAGCCCCAATAAATAATCTGACGTCATAACGTTGTCATTGAGGAATAATAAATTAAACTTTGCTGGGCTGATGAGCTTAACATGTAATGATATATTGCTATTGTGTATGGGAACAATTGTTTAATACTAGCTGTTCCGCGTGGTGTCGCTAATTGCATAATATAGTCTACTGTCAATGAATGTTTCATCTTAAATGAAGATGCAGATTTGTAATGGTGAAAACATTACACAAATACATACAATACAAATGTTTCTTGTTTATAATAATATGAGTATTAGGGATTGCTCCGGGGAATTCCCGGTACTCGATTTCCCGGGAATTCCCGGTACTGAGAGCTTTGGTCCAGTACCGGTACTGGCTCTCAAAGTCCCGGGAATTTCGGTACTTTCGGTACTGTTAAAAAATAATATTAATAAATTATTTAATCACGTTGTCGCATAAATATATATCAAATATTAGTTTTTTTATTATACACTATTAGTAAATATTGAGTTACTGTCTTTTTTAAATACTTTATAATATAAAAATCACCATGGTAAGGTGGCATCTTTAGTAAATGTCATGTCTGATTGGTCAGATTGGATCTACGAGTGCGTTTCTCAAGCGCACATTGTATGAACATTGTCTTATGTACGATATTTCTCTGAAGGTTTGCCAAGACTAGTGATATGCCCAAGGGCGTTCCCCTTTGAATGGGATCACGAAACTCCGCTTGGGCCTTGAGGGCCTGACACGAACGGTATCTCACCCGGGTGAGCGATGCCCAGAGCAAGAGAACTCTACTGTGGAGTGTTGAGAGCCGGAACTGGCGGAGTGCAGGCGGGCATTCGCTTTGAGATTTCGTTGTCAGAGTCGACCAGGACATGCCTAGGCCGTATCTTTGTCGGTTTGTCGATGGGATTAACATAATAGCTGATGGCTTTAGTTGCTCAGAGATTGGAATGGTTCTTAGCCTTGTCGAAGCACTTAGCTTGCTTGCTTCATCCATTGGGCTATTGTCATGAGTCTAGGTCTGAGTGGACGTCTAGGTTGCGAACAAACCAAAGTGCTTCAGCAGCGACCCGCATGAACCGATGCTGGAGCACCTAAAGTTTGTGGATCTGGGCGGGATGGCAGTTAGCGAATGCTAGACTTACGTAAGTTAGGATGGGGCGCATGCAAGCTTTGTAAAGCGTCAGTTTATTTCTAAGAGACAGCTTACCATGCTTGTTGAAGATTGCATAGAGGCGGCTCATAACAAAGCTAGGTTTCTTAGGAAATGTGGGGACCTAAGGTCATTCCGGCATCAAGGGTGACTTCTGGGTATTTGGTTGGACGTTGGTATGGAATGGGTTAATCAAACAGTCTGATTTCCTCAGTGATTCTGAGGTAAGAATGGGCTCTAGGGTTGTCTACCTGTGCACGCTGGAAGAGCACGGCGACCCTTGTCTTGATTGACAGTTAAACCCCAATTCCTGAACCAGTCACCTAAGGCGTTGGTCAACGATTGTAAAGATGGGTTATTTTTTCTACTAGTTTCGGGCTAAAACGGATATTTTCATCTGCTGGTTATATCTATATTCGATCTTATCGACGTCATTTTTAAAACGTCATTGAGACCTTTCTAGCAATAAAATCTTAGACGCAGCACTTTTGCAGCAGCAGTCTTGAAATTGACGGTGTTGGAATACGCCCGTGCCTCGGAAAGCACGTAAAACCATCGGTCCTGCGCCTGATCTGCCTGCGGTCTTGCCAGTTTGCTAAAGCCAAGTTTGTCGCAGGCCAGACGGAATTTCAATTTGCCACGCAGACCAAAGAGATCATCTTCATCTAAATCTTTACAGCTGCGGGTGGGCCTTCGCCTGGTCAACTAACATTCTCCAGTTCGAGTGATTATTAGCTTTCTGCCTCCATTCTCTTACACTGATCACTATGGTGTCATTTTGTATACCGTCCATGTCGGCCTATATCGAATATAAAGGTAGTAAGTATATACCGTGCTAACTATTATTGAATTATTGCCTTTCATTTTGATATTCTGTAAAATTTGTACTCAGTACCGAAAGTCCCGAAATTCCCGGGAATTCCCGGTACTGGCTTAGGTCTGGTACCGGTTCTGGAGATGGCCGTTTCAGTACCGGTACTGCAATCCCTAATGAGTATAGACTTGCGGCCCACCCTATTTCGCTTCGTTGGTAAATCAACACTTCTAGAAATTTCTCTCTTAAGTGCCGTCTATTTATAAATTAATTTCTCTATAATTTTCATCTTTAAATAAAAAATCAATTCCTGTGATTTTGGAGTAAATTTAGGAGTGTTTACGTATCCCTGGTTATTGTTGATTGCTAAATATTTCATAGAGATTATTCAAAAATAATTCCGCTATACTTGTATTAAAGTATGTAAATGCATGCAAAATCACGCTCCTGCAATCCGTTGTTGAGTTACCAAGTCCATAAAAACGAGGTAAAATCCTTGCTTATTCAGCATTATAGTGAGCGCAGCACGAACTTATTTCAATGTGAGTAATTTCATTGTTTTATTTCAATGTCTGGTGAATCATTGGCAAGGGCATTGGGCAAGATATTTATTATAGTTTTTACTTGTAGCAATTTTTCTATGCGTTTCACTCACTTCTTAGCCGAGCAGCAAAAGTAGAGTAATGTTTTTGAATCAAGAAATTCGCTACAGATTTACTTTTAGAAACAACAAAGTGTAAATGTAAAATATTTACCTAGGTTTTTACTTTAAAGTACAAAGTTGAATTCATAAGTCCATTATGTAGGTACATTATTCTATAGGGACTATGACAGATAGTCGACAGTGTTATAAAACAACCTAATTCGTGGTAGCTGTGGACTATGTTTTCGTCTCTTCAATATACATACCCAGAGGGGTTGCATGATTTGGGATAAGGCTGTCAGGGTTTTAATACGTTATAGGAATTGTGATTTGCCTATCCATTAATATTAATATCAAAGTATTTACTACCTCTTTGGTGGATGCATGTTTATCAACGGATCGAATGGTCTTGGATTCGATTCTGATTGGGAAAAAATGGGTTTTCTAACAAATAATTACGTCAAGCGTGGCCACGGTTGTGTCCGTTATTTATTTATTAATATTGTTACAACGTATACTTTACATTAACTTATAACCCAAGGATACACGTGTCCCGTAGGTGCATGGTAACAAGCGTTATACAATGTTAATATGTATTTATATATAGTATATTATCATATAATTTATACAAACAAAAAAAATACACCTATACGTAAATAAATATGTAAAGTTAGGCGCCCATGGGTCGGTTGTAGGCATCGGATTCTTATTTGTATAGAAAATGCGTCTGTATAATACAGATTAGAGTTAATGCACTTGTGTGATACAAAGAATATTACGATCCGTCAAATACCGACATAATATGGAAGCCTAGTATTAAATATCAAATGATTATGTCAATGTTTTAACTTTAGAATAGAATGGAATAGAAAATATTTTTATTCATGTGTTTTTTTTACAAAGTACTTATATATATAATAGTTATTTTTACTTTACCACCGGTTCAATATGCCGATTCCATCGAGAAGATACCGGCAAGAAAGCTCTTTTCAACAGCCACTCTAGCATAATCAACAAATGATAAGAATAAAACAATTACGAAGTACATAATACAAGTATGTCCAAACTTTATGAACACAAATCCCACTCAACAGAAACTATCCTCTGGATTTCGACTACAAAACTTTGGGAGATAAATATTAAAGTTGCAAAGATTAAACTTGGAAGTTACTAAGTGGGCTCAATTTTCCCTTTGTGCTGGATCTAATAAAATATTACTTTAATACAACCCGTATTACAGTAAGCTCTGAGTCATGTCATAATTCTGTCGCCAGCTACATTGAATAAGATCATTTATCCCATATCATATTTATATTATAATTATCTTTCAAAACTCTGCAAAAGTTTTGAGACCATTGAGACTGATTTTGGTTCCATCACAATCATATTGTTATTTCAATAAATTTAAAAGACGGAGTAGCAATAAAATGAAAATATTATTATAATGATTTAAAAATGTTGATCATACAGATTACATCAAATCTATTTTAGGAGCATTGTGACTCGGAATAATTTAAATTCTTTGGAAATAAAATTTAATTAACATAGGTTATTAAAATAAAAAGAAAAAACAGTTGCACAATCATAATGTGATAAGGTATGCCTAAACTTTATAGACACATCATAATTAACAGACATCCTCTGGATTTCTTCATCAAATAAACTGGGAGATAAATATTAAAGTTACAACTTTCAAAGTGGGCTCAGTTTTCCCTTTGTGCTGGGATCTAATAAATTTTCATTTAATACGAGTTGTTAGCTCTGAGGATGCAAGATGAACTATAATCTCGAATGTCATAATTCTGTCGCCGGCTACATTGAGTTAGAGATCCATTCATAGCTTTTAAAGAGATTTCAAACTATTGAAACTAGATATGATTCAATGTAATATTTATTTCAATAAACTCAAAAGGCTTACAATTAAGATAAAAGAAAAATGTTGATGATGATTTAAAATGTTCTATTGATTATAAAGATTGTATCAAATGAAAATTAGTATTGAAAATCGTACCGTTTGTATTATCTAAAAATAAATAAGAAATTCATATTTATTTCTTTTTGCAATTGTGTTAATTGTTGCTAAAAAATCTTATAAATTTAATACATTACCAGTGAAAACAGAATTTAAAAAAATCCTTTGATATATAATAAAGTAGCTGATGCCAATAAAAAATATAACCTATGTTACTCGTTGATGTAGCTTTCGAATGGTGAAAGAATTTTTAAAATCGGTCCAGCAGTTTTTAAACCTATTCATACAATAAAAGTTTTCCTCTTTATCATATTACTGAATGAATGAATGAACTCTTTATTGTGTGTTAAAATTTTTACATAAAACTTAAAAACTAAATGTATGGTAACATAACACACAAAAGGCGGTCTTATCGCTTAGAGCGATTTCTAAGTAGATTAAAAACTATTCCTATTGTAAACAACATCTAAGGCTTGTTATATATGAAAATCTTTGTACAATATCATAGTAAAATTCACTTTACAGGAATCCCACAGAGAGCGTCGTGATTTCAAACTACGATTACGGTAGCAAAAAGAAGAACAACATTTTAATATCTAGCAACAGTGGGGACGGTGTGACCATCATGGCTGTTCGAGACTCCAATGTCTTCCTTACCGATGTCGACGAGAAATGCATCACAAGATAGGTTAGTTGTATCAAAGACAAATAGGATAACCAAAGATGTATATATTTTATGTACTATTTTAATTTCATGTGATTTAACTAGTCGTTTATCTTAATTTGTATTAATTGTTTCATTTAAAGCTTAGTTTAATACGTTATAATAATAAAAAAAAAACAGTTTTTTAATGAGTTTTTAAATTCTGTAAGTGGTAAAAGATATAAGATGAGATGTTAGTAAAATAATTATAAGGCGGTTCTAAACTGGGAGATACTTAGTCAAAGTTATTTATAGGATAATTTAAATAGTTTAATTTAGAGATAAGATTAACTATAAGAACCCGTTTCCCATAACGTAAGAAGATGTAAATTCTCTATACTTTGATGTGTCTAAAAGTATAAAAATATACAATCAAAATTAAAAAATATGATGTTATGGTAAGAAATTCTATAATGTATCATATCAATATTGTAACGTAAAACAGTCCAAGACAAGTAATTATGTTATATTAATATTTATTTCCCTATTGTATTATTTTTCTAGGAATGATTTATTTATAAGCAGATTACTTAAAAAAAATACTAAATTATATTAATAAATTATTCTGTTCCTTATAATTACTTCTTCTGTTTTAATTTAAAACCTTTAATTAATATTCAGAAGTCTACAAGTTGAAAAGTATTTTGAAAAAATTAAGCTTTGATATAAATATTTATTAGACTAGTTTAAGAAGATAATTAATTTGTAAATATAGACTAAATCTATGTGTTAAGAAAGCTTCAATATTTTATGTAAAAACTTAACTTCTAAATGTCTTTATCTAATCTTATTCTTATATTTGTATCACATGTGTCAATAATAAATTCCGAAATAAATGGATGTGAATATTGTGCAGTCTTTTATTATTTTTTCCTTATCAATACACTGACTATATTTGCTAGGACAATATTTGAAATGGTGCCTACAATAAAGCCATTTTCATTTTAGTCATTGTATCTCAAGCATAAAAGATTTTTTATTACGTCAGTCAATAGAGCATTGCCAACATTTTTCAGCATTGTCACCAGATGTAAATTGACAACTGTTGTATATCTAACCTTCAAAAACCTTATTATAGAGCCTAAATTATGAAGGAAGAAATGGAGATGAAAAGGGGGGAGGGGATGGATATAGATACCCCAAAAATCATATGCTACGTGCATTGATTGTTTCTGATTTAGCAACTTCCCATGTGCTTGCCCTTAAAAGATTATATCTTTACGAAATATTTAACGTAACTCAACAAATCGTGCATTGAATCATAATAAGATTTTATCAGAAAATGCATAAATTATTTTTTTCTTACTAATTCAATTTATTAAAGCCGGATTAAAGATACAGATTTCTTATGAAACGAATTGTACTGCATTTCAAAGCGACGATTTAATTTGTAAACTTCATCATGTAAACACAAACTTCAGTTAAATTTGAATTATTTGAACTACGAATATACAATCCTTCCTAACCAATCCATCAACTTCACATATAAAAATAGACTCATAAACATGGTTTATGCATATTAACATCATTTGTACGATGGCATAGCCAGCTCTTAGCGCCAACTTAACGACTACAATTATTTCAAATTCAAGTGGGCCATAAATTAAGACGTAAACTTGAAACTTACAGTGGACAGAATTATACAAAATTTATAGGAAGTTAAAACATTAAAAATTTAAGAAAAAATGCAATTTATATGAAATTGTGTGCATTGTTTCAAATGGAGAATGTTACTAGGTATGCCAAATAGGTTGAAAGTTTGTTACAGTATTGCTTGTACCTATACAAATACATTGTTTTTTGTTGCAGTCAAAAATACCAAGTAGTTTTTATTTTATAAGCTTTTAAACTTTCGAGTTCCGCTGAAGTCACGTGACCGCTTGTGACGTCACAAAACAGACGCCGCGCGGGCCGCGCTACTTCGCAGCAACTATAATACGTGTGGGGAGCGCTATAGCGAGCACATGAGCTGTCTGTTTTATGACGTCACACCGCCGCAATCGCGGCGTCGGGCGGTTACGATTTGTTTTGCTTATAAATCAAAAACTAATTGACGTAACAAAATAATTTTTTCAACAGTATTTTTTAGTTAAAAAAAACAATATGAAAAGCTAAAAATCAAAATTTGTTAACATTCTTCATTACATTTCATTAAGTGTACAATCTCATAAATGCAATTAAAAAAAATATTTTTTAATTATGATATTTCTCCTAAAGGTAAGCCAAATTCCGTACTTGTAAAACGACATGTAAAATAAAAAAGGGAACAAAACATTTGTGCACTATAGTGTTGTCGATAAATATTTCTAACTGAAACGGTCTGTAACGCAAGGTAAAAACTCAATATTTCATGTTTCCCATAAAATCCGACTTACAGTGACTTAAAGTGCAATAGAAAAAGTATGGTACACAAATACGGTGTGGAATGTTTTATTTAACGTTCACAGCGAATAGGATTATTAAACAATAGGTTTTTATTTTTCTTTTAAATAAAACTTACGGCTACAAATATAGTTTATATTTTTAGATTTCATACAAATAGAACTATTTACAAATTTTCAGATATTTAAAAACTATCAATAAAAAAATTTGTCGGTCGTACACTTGCCAATAGAGATTTTGGGGTCTTATTTATAAAAACGATTTTTTTTAAAAAATGCTGATTTTAGGAGATTTTAAACTTTACGCTGTTTTGGTACGCAATGGATTTTTTATTTGCATACAAAACGCGTTTGACACATTTTTGTGACATTCCATACAAAGTATAATACGATCTGTTACGTAGCTTAGCATAAATAATTATTTCAAAACCTCTCAATAGAAACAAAGGGAGGAGAGAGAGGGCAAATCTACTCTAATATTATAAATGTGAAAGTTTGGATTTTCCGCTGTTTAGATGTTTGTATGGCAACGCAACTACTGAACGGGTTCAAATGAAATTTCATGCGAGCGAAGTATTGGGCAGCAGCTAGTCATAAAATAAACTTAAATTAGTTAACACACCGAGGAAACCGGTATCTTATACGTACGCATCGTTTCCAAGTAGATTAGTAAATAATGATAACATATCAATACACGTCACTATTACAGGCCAGGAACATAATAATATATTTATTTTCTATATTTTTCTTAGAATACTTGAGTTCACACATCGGCCAGTTCTTGAAAAAATGTAGTTCATGGTAATATATGTTTATTGTAAGAATTCCTCCGATAACAATATTATCCTTAAATGTATTTATTTAATATTTTCTTAAGTTCTATTAAATATTAGTTATAATTCTATATGCGTGTATTTTCTTCTCTATAAAGTTTAAATAATACATTAAATCTTTTAAAGAATAGCATTTTACCTGCGTGTATTTTTGTCCGTAAATAGGAAAAATTAATAATCTTTGAAAGAGAAGGAAATTATAGCAAACTGTGAAATTTTCATTCAAATATAATTTCGTCTTATTAAAATGAATTACCTATCATCATTTAATAAGGATAAAGTAAGCAGGATCTTCTCAAAATAGAACCAAATGTATTCACTCAACGTCATAAACTGAAATGCAGGTGATAAATTTTCCCTTACATTTAATGAATACGCTTCAATCATTGGTTTCAGAAATAGCAAAGGTAAATTGTGGTTTATAAACAAATAACGAGATTAATTCAGGGTGTTATTTCGTATTAATTTACTAGCTTTTGCCCGCGGCTTCGCACGCGTAGACTACTTAATTAACATAGTTGTTATAAAAAAGTATATTATGACTTTAATTATAAGTATTTTAATTACACGCTCGTCTTTATAAATAACTTTAAAATTTAATCGGAACCAATACTTTATATCAATGTTTTCTAAAAACTTGACAGTAACTTAATAGTCTCTAGGTCAGATAATTTCTAGGAAAGTATGTTCAGATTACATAAGGAATACTCATACAATAAATCAACTAAAAACAAAATAAAAATCTGAGATATATCTACCTAAACAAAATATGTATGTAGGTGCAATCTTTGCCGATTCCATCCTCCCTATGTTCCCTAAAGAAATAATAGAACGAATGTGGGACTTATGACAAAACAAAAAAAAAATTATGATATAATCCAAAACGAAACAAAAATAATAGTGTTACGAATTAATGATGAAATATTATTGAACTGTGAGAATGGATATCGAATACAACCGTTCGCTAAGTTAGATTTTACACAGTCAAGAGCACAATCGACACAACACTCGATCAGATTGTATTTTTTTTACTAAGAACCTTTTTAGGTACGTAGGTAGTTGCTACGTAAAAAGCGTTAATTTCAATGTTACAAAAACTATAACCTCCTCGTTTTTAATATTATAAAATATATTATTAGTTGTTTGTTGTACATACAGCTATGCTGTACGCTGTATAATGTGTGTTGTATGACGTAAGATGTAAGCCGTAAGTCGTATGCCGTACGCCGGATGCCGTATGTCGGGTGCCGGAAGTCGTATGCTGTATGCGTTATGCCCCATGCCCAACGGCCCACGGACCCCGGTCTCCGTCCCCCGGCCTTCGTTCCCCGTTCCCCGACCCCTGGCTCCCGGCCTTCGTTCCCCGTTCCCCGACCTCTGGCCCCCGGCCCCATGCCGCACGTACACCCCACGCTCCCAGCTACAGGCCCCCGGCTCGGGGCCCCAGGCCACAGGCCCCCAGCCCCCGGCCCCCCTAGGTCTGAATAAACGGTAATCTTTTTTAAGACACTGAGTCACAGATAAAGTAAGAAATCCAATACAAAAATATTGGTTTGCTTTTGGTATCGATAATATTACTGAACCAAACTAATGGACATTTCTTACTTACGGTTTATTACTTCTTAGCAATGGAAATTTAAAATTGGCATGAAAATTTAAATACTCTGCGAACAAACAACACTCTGAAAACAATCTTTATGCATCCTTCTTTTACCCTAAAATGGGCGCAGGGCGGGGGGAGGGTTAAAATGTAAAATAATAATAATTAATACTTAATCTTTATAATATATTGAGAAGTAATTGCTAAAACAATTGGTAAGGCGGCGTTTAACGTTTCATGTTTTTCCAACATATCTTCGCTTTTACTGAACTAATTTTGATGAAATAAAAATGGAATTGTAGATCTGCGGACATTTTATCTAATCATATAAAATATTTTCTTGTTTCAATCACCTGCTGGTCGATTCTGTAAAATACGATTTTCGATTTCGAATCTCTTCTCGACTCTCACCCTCACTTCGAAAATCACTTCGATTCTCACATTTTTAGTATTCTGTAACGTCAATGTCGCTCAAGTGAAGTGAAATGAGTTTCGATATGTCGAGTGAAATTACGTCATAAATTAGTGATGACCTTTTTAGGTTACGGTTTTAGATGATCATTTATGATTATATTAAAAAAAATAATAAGCCAATGTATTTTGTTCACGGTTACACATTATTGTTATTATTGAGACATTTATTCACAAAAAATAATTTTTAAACTCGATTTATTTGTAAAAAACATCTAATATACCTTAAATACTTTTT
>LQNK01000331.1:287986-298782 GCA_001586405.1 Phoebis sennae | reverse complement strand
TTAACCATGGTTTTGGTATCTATAGAACATACATATTGCATACCAATTACTCTTTTTGAAAAATATTCAATGTACAGAAATGGTTCGGTTACTCTTTTATTATATGTATAGATAATTTGAATAAATTATAAGTTACGCAACGTGAACCTAGCTAACTTATATCCCATTTAATAACAAATGCAGTTATAGCACATATTACTATATAGTTACAATACCAACATTCCGTAATAATAATAGCTCCCCTCCCCAAAAAAGGTTATATGTTGTAATATGTGCCAAATAATATGTGCCCTGTGGCTATGTAGAGGACGTATTTATATGCATTCACTCATTGATTTTTCTTTAGACGTAAGTACGTGATCAATCTCCTAAGTTCTAACAAATTGAGACATTTTTAACGTCTCCACTGGGGATTCATTAACGCGACCCAAAGAACTGGTCAATTTAAAAATTGATCCAGTTATACCAGATCATTGTTCACACAAATTATTCTAGAAGCAATTGATCGAAATAAAAGACATATTTCAATGAATATTTAACTAATTTCATGAAAGTTTCATCACCATCCTACGCGGTTTTAGATACAAGAAAAGGTCACAAAACAAGCGTAGGATTAATAAAACTTAACTAGAAATGCGCAATAATATTATGGTAATATTCACGACTGTTTACCGAAGTTTATGTAGCGAATTATTAGTGTGGGACGATTTTGTTTTATATGTTTTCACTTTATTCGTAATTAGATTCATCACTTATGTTTAGATAGGATTGTGAATTTGTAATTGAAAGAATATATAATATACTGTTTAGAAAATGGGATTCGTAATATGTGAATCAATGGATGCACTTGTAAGAATATGAAATCGGATGAACTGTCAATAACATTTATTTAGAGTAACTGAAATGTCAATTTCATGAGAGTATAATCTATACTAATAGTATAAAGATATATAATATTTGAGCCAGGGCCACAATTATTCAAATGTATCAAATTTTTAAACCAATAAACGCATTTTTATTTTTTTATTTTTCTTGAATGTTTAAAGAATTAATTGATTAGTTAACTTTGCATAGTATTTAATATTGTTATTAATTATTATTGAAAATTGTCAAAAACTAGCGCCATGTATCTGTTGTTTATGAAATTGAACGACTTTAAATAAGGTTTTCCAAGTAAAAGTTTAAAATAGAACACGCGCTTTGTATGAAATAAATAACACTAAATGTTATCGCATAGTTACAATTCACCAATTACATACACATTTTCCCTTCAAGGATTTCTAAGTTATGTTGTTCAGATGTACTATATCAATACATCAATCAATACGTATATAATAAAATCGTAACATGTCAGAATTTGTACATGGAATATTTTGCGGAAATTTTAATACAGGGCGATGTTATAAGGGATACAGAAGGCAAGTCAATATTTTTTTTCTTTTCTGTCTGTCTGTCTGTCTGTCTGTTTCTTTGAACATCTACTCCTCCAAAACTACTGCAGCGATTGAGATGAAAATTTACACAATTGCTCATTATATTATAGACTAACATAATATTTATGATTTATCCCGAAAAATTAAGTGGTTCCCGTGGGATAGAGACTTACAAATTTATATTGTTTTTGACTGTACTTAAGAGCAGAAGTGCGATTTTTAAGAAAATATAATTGTATAGGTATTTAAGTTTTAAGATACCTACACAAATGTATAAAACATCAACATTAATTGCCGTTTTAACAAAAATTCGTTACTATTGTATAAAGAAATAATAAAACAAACCCACATAGTAAGTGATTCAAGTTTATTTATCTTTGTTTTTTACGATGTACATACTTTTGTAAGAAAAACATATTTTAACATAAATCTCCTTCTAATAGTTGCTATAGTTTTCCACAAACGTTTTCATCCATGCTTCTATTCGATAGATTTTCAGCAATTCCAAACTAAGAAATATTGTCAGAGTATAAATCCTCCATCCACCACAAAATTGCCTTCTTCAGCGTCTAAATAATGCTTAAAATGCTTAATTATTGATAATATTTGTAACAATTTCGCTTAGAATTATTCTAACAAATCGGTATTTTGATTTTTCAAAGTCTGAAAATGTCAGAGACTTCATCGTTTATTTTTTATTTGAAAAAAGTATTTAAGGTGTATTAGATGTTTTTTTTTCAAATAAATCGAGTTTAAAAATTATTTTTTGTGAATAAATGTCTCAATAATAACAATAATGTGTAACTGTGAACAAAATACATTCAAATAATGGTTTATTATTTCTTTTAATATAATCGTAAATGATCATCTAAAACTGTAACCTAAAAAGGTCATCACTAATTTATGACGTAATTTCACTCGACATATCGAAACTCATTTCACTTCACTTGAGCGACATTGACGTTACAGAATACTAAAAATGTGAGAATCGAAGTGATTTTCGAAGTGAGGTTGAGAGTCGAGAAGAGATTGGAAATGGAAAATCGTATTTTACAGAATCGACCAGCAGGTGATTGAAACAAGAAAATGTTTTATATGATTAGATAAAATGTCCGCAGATCTACAATTCCACTTTTATTTCATCAACATTAGTTCAGTAAAAGCGAAGATATGTTGGAAAAACATGAAACGTTAAACGTCGCCTTACCAATTGCTTTAGCAATTACTTCTCAATAAATTATAAAGATTAAGTATTAATTATTATTATATTACATTTTCTTTGGTTCCATATAAGACTTAACGAGTAACCTCCCCCCCTGCACCATTTTAGGGTAAAAGAAGAATGCATAAAGATTGCTTTCAGAGTGTTGTTTGTTCGCAGAGTATTTCAATTTTCATGCCAATTTTAAATATCCATTGCTAATTGTAAGGAATGTCCATTAGTTTGGTTCAGTAATATTATCAAGGTAATACTATTTTAAGGGATATATGGGATACCAAAAGCAAACCAATATTTATGTATTGAATTTCTTACTTAACATGTGACTCAGTGTCTTAAACAAGATTACCGTTTATTCAAACCTAGGGGGCCCGGAGACCGGGGGCAGGGGTCCATGGGTCGGGGGCCGGGAGTTGTGGGCCGGGGGCCGGCGCGAATATTTTTTTTTGTTTTGTCATAAGTCTCACTTTCGTTCTATTATTTCTTTAGGGAACATAGGGAGGATGGAATCGGCAAAGATTGCACCTACATACATATTTTGTTTAGGTAGATATATCTCAGATTTTTATTTTGTTTTTAGTTGATTTATTGTATGAGTATTTCTTATGTAATCTGAACATATTTTCCTAGAAATTGTCTGACCTAGAGACTATTAAGTTACTGTTAAGTTTTTAGAAAACATTGATATAAAATATTGTTTCCGATTGAATTTTAAAATTATACAGACGAGCGTGTAATTAAAATACTTATAATTAAAGTCATAATATCATTTTTATAACAACTATGTTAATTTTGTAGTCTACGCGTGCGAAGCCGCGGGCAAAAGCTAGTTTTTATATAGATTTGAAGCGCCTTCGGCTTTTCTTCACTTTATTTTTATAGACGTAATTGCTCATTGATTTTGATTTCGCTAACTTTGATAATGATTTTTCAAACAAAATTTAACTAGTTATTTTATGACTTGTTTCTCAATTCAAGAATTTTCGAGGGAAGCATAAGCATAACAGTTTATTTAAAAATTTATGATATGGAAAATTTAATATTGTTACACATAAACGCACGAGCATAAAAGCTTGTATTACAAAGGTTCTAAAGGATTTTTCTAACGTAAATTTAATCGTATTTGGTTGGAAAAACCTGGAAGCTTTGCGTAATTTTAACAGTACAGAGAAGGCAGTGTTATGTATTTTAAATTCCACTAACGGCACTCCAACGGAAGTGCATCGCGTCAAGTTTTAATGCGTCTATGAATGGAGAGTACGTGAGAATCTCACCTCGTAACAATAGGCGTTATGTAATCCTTGAATATATAACCTGTGTGGCGACGGGTTAGAATACATACTACCCTATTTCTACTCGTGGGTATCGAAAGAGGTGACAGAGGGTAATTCTGTTGCATAACATAATAGCTATAAAAGAGTAGGAGCTATTGCACGATTGGGCCAAACTCGCACCGGTATAATTACCACCCCCCCAGTAGAAGATGGGCGTACAGTATTGCACTATGTTTCGCACACTGAGCGGGACTCGGAGGCCTGTTTTCCCATCCCATTCCTCTCCCATCCTTTTCTCTTCCTCTCCAAATTTTCCATCATTAATCCTCTCCTTATAACAACCCCTTCAAACCAGAAAGGCATCTTCGATTGCTTTGATTTTGTAGATGTTCCTGGGCTGCAGTCAGTCACTTAACCTGAACCGCATGCTCCGCTTTCCTGCTCTAACATAAAAAACCTATCTCAGTGATCAGCTTTGTGCAAAATTTAATGTTAAGGCTAATCTGTCGGCTAATGGAATGACTTTAATATGTAGACTAACATCTCAGTGCAACCCTCTTATTTTGGTCGTATTATCTTGACTCTAATTGAATAGAACAGCATCACGACAGGTAGTATAATATATTTTTTTAATCCTATAGTCGACCATAATGACTGTTTAAGAAACAATGTTAAGACTAATCTACCAATGACAGTAGCTAAATTAAGATCAATATGAAGATTGACACTTCGATACAACCTTCTTAATTTTGTCGAATAATATTAAATTCAAAAGAAAGGAAAATATCAGCAGCAGGTGAGCAGGACTTTATTAATTGGATGTACAGTTCGTCCATTAGAAGTGCAATACGTGAGTATCTCACCTTGGTCTCTTGTTATTTGGTCCCTTGAATATGTAACAGCTATCTCAGAGCTTCGTGCAAATTTCAATGTAGAAGGTAATTTGCCGGTTCATGCAATGATTAATATTTAGACCGCAATTTTTAGTCGTATAATCTCGGCTGCAATGGAAGAAATAAGCCACCAATTGGCCGCTAATATTTAAGTAATTGGTGCCTCAGAGCACGGTAGTGGTTATGGACTAAAAAAAGCTTGTCTACCGGATAATTTTGTAAACTATCGTAGAAGGTGTCTGCCTTTTACAACACAAGGAAACCTAATGTGGAAGCATCACTAACTGAATCACTGTAAAATGTTTTATAAATAAAGCAATTTTCTTTTTTTACCATGAGGATGCTATAGGAAACCACATGATTATGACTTTATTTTGTAAACTATCGTGAGGTATAAGAGGTAGATATAAGACTAGTATAGAGATACTACCTTCTAAATTTTGTCGGATAATTTTGACTTAAATAAAAATACGAACATCAGGGAACACATAGTATATTATTTGTCTGTACAGTCCGTCCATAGAAAGTGCTATTTTAATGGCTCAATAATGGAGAGGACGTTAGCGTCTCACCTTCGTCCATTGTTATACGGTCCCTTGAATATGTTACAGCCATCTCAGTGCTTAGTGCAAATTTCAATGGCTTTCTATCTGTTATGTGTTATGTAATGGGTTTTGTATGAAGATTTACAGCATCTTATTTTTGTCGACTCACTTTGCTTTAAATGGTGAATATATCTCGCTGTGAACAAGTAACTTAATGTATCCAAAAATTACCAGCACATTTAATAAAGTATTCTAACATTCTCTTTAATAAAATTTTTAAGTCTTTTTTTAAAATGATAAAAAAACAGAAATAATGGGCAATAAAGTAACTTTAGTACATCCAATTAATCAAAACTCTACAACAAAAATAATATAATAATTGTCAAAAAATGGAGCTTTTAAATTTAATGAAAATATAAGCCAAGGATAAGCCCATCGTCCTTTATCACTTTAACTAATTAATCCTTAGCATAAGACAAAAATAAAACCGGTCAGGTGCGAATAACGTAAGTAGCTTTACGTAAGGAAAATTCCCACATGTACAATGTATTTATTTATTATTTAAAGACTAGCTGCGCCCCAGGGCTTTGCTCCCCTGGGAATATCGGGATAATATATAGCATATAGTCTTCCTCGGTAAATGGGCTATCTAACACTAAAAAATTTTTCGAATCGGACCCGTACTTCCTGAGATGAGCGTGTTCAAACAAACAAATTCTTCAGCTTTATAATATTAGTATACGTTATAGTAGTAATTGTTACTCGAATGAAACAAGTAATAATAGCCTCCCCGACCGATATCGGTCATGGTCATCCCAACAGAGACTAGCCACGCAAAGTACGCAGATAATATTATAATACTCAGGTATGTGCGCAAACACAGGTGCAATCTCTTTTTCTTTACTCTCATGATCCAATAAGACGGCAGAAAACATGGATTATAACAACAACATTAATGAGTATACTTTAATTGCTAATATAGAAATAGCAGTTCAATGATGTCCGAGATAATTTTCCGCCCTAATACGCTTACAAACGGACAAACACGCGTAAAAATCTTAAGGAAAAAGCCTAAGTAAAAACGTATTCAAAATAAATCTCATTCCTTAGTTCAATGCGTTTTTATTTCTATATTATAACTTCTCACAGTTTTATTATTTATAAGAGAATTAATCCATAGCGTTAGCAGTCTCTTTATCGATAAATTTTATTGGTAAAGTTTGACCACTGGCATTTCCAACGGCTGCGAACTTCTGAGAAGTTCTATTTCGTTTAATTTCAATTACTTCCTATTAGCTCGAAGACTTCTTGATAATCATGCACCTGGTTAGATGAAAAAAGTAATTTAGGAATGTAAATTAAATTATATGCATCTATACTTCTATACTAATATTATAAAGAGAATGAATAGGCCCAAAATTATTTCACCATTCGAAAGCTACATTTTCCACGAATAACATAGGCTATATAACGTTATGCTACGGGAGCGAAGCCGTGCGGAACAGCTAGTAATTTATAAGTAAATTTATTACTGCACTTATTCTGAACAAAGAATGATGGCAATACGAGTGGTTAGTATAACAAAATATTCTACCAATTCTTAAGTGAATAAGGTACAAAGGTTATATTCAAAATCTAATCCAATTTTGTCCTTAATCTAATCAAATTTTGTCCTCATATTTTTCATATAATCATACATGTTTTCTGCTTTCATTAGACCCAAAACAAATCTAAGGGCTCTGGAAAACAAGTGTTGCTTACAACGAACCCAGATTACCTTCATCTTATCTAAATTCCTTCGCCAAAGTAGAACAAATATTTGTAGCAGTCCTCTTGTTTGCGCTCGGTTCCAAACATCTTAATAAAGCAAAATGTGTGGTTAGTCTCTCTATGTGTGTCTTGCAAATCACAAACTATTTAGCTAGCGAAATATTTCTTTTAAGCCAGAATAAAAGGCAAAATGTAATTCTTAAAAAGGCAATTTTTATAGAAGGTATAAAATACATGACAGGTATACTTAACTAGTGGCTCGCTTAAAGCTATTTAATCAATATTTTTTGTCACTTTGTTGAGTTTCTCACTACCCACTAAAAAATTCAAAAGACAAGAGGTCAATTTCGCAAGAAACCGAGCCAATTTTTTAATACCATCTTCGTGGAAATAAGTGGAGGTAGCTACACACAATTTTTGTAACACTCATGAAGTCAATTGTCATCTCAGTCACCCGTGACCACGCTTGCTGTAAAGTGTTCGAAACGTCGGGTAAATTATAATAATGTAAAATAATGTATACAATGGGTAAATTATAATGATGTAAAATAAACCACGTTTAAAATCCTTTAAAGAATATTATTATTAAAAATCGACAAAACATTTAAAACTCCTATTTGCCTGCTTTTAGAAATAAAAGATTTCAAATTATGAAGGCAAATTTTAAACTGTAAAATTCATGGAGGATTATCTTGGTAAACATTTATAAAATATCACCTGCGTTATAACAATGTGTACACTAGCCCATTTATTAAAACCGTAGCGAACATTAAATGCAGACACGTCTCCATAAAACCAACAGTTTAAGTCTTTTGCTTCGTCCCTTAACGAGATTTTTATGTCGCGATTGTTATGTCCTATGGTTGTAGGTGAACATTAAATAAAAGATTCAAATATCAGTAAGTAGGCACACAGCTCAACGGATACGTCTGCACGCCACAGATGACAGGTTTGAAGTGTCAGAAGTGACACTAGCGCCCCACTGGTCTGTGTGCTAACATTTATTATATATCGTGAACACCACAGCGATAAACGGGATAACCTCTTGTAGGTCCGAAGCGTTTGGATATTTTAATATTCAACTATTTTACGCCTGAACTTATAATACAAATTTAATTTGTGTAAGGTCACATCTTATAATTATAACTGGTAATCATTAAAAATATTTGTTAACATTAATGTCTCTGTGCATTTTTTTAAATTTATTATACAAGGTAATATTTGTCAAAAATATATTTATAACTCAGAAAGGTGGACCGGGTGGGGACGAGAAATGTTTTTGAAAATGAATTAGTAAAATAGTTCATCTATTAAGTTTATTATTGGTTTCATTAGTACTATTTTTAAGTATTTCTTAGTAAAATATCATATTTCTTTTTTTCATTTATTTTAGCTTTTAATTAGCAACATAAAGGAAGTTTAAATTCAACGTCCTAAGAATATTATAATTTATATCTGGCCTCTAGAGGCCGAATCTCCTACATTATTCAAAGGTTTGACACTTATAATAAAAAATAAGCATGTTGAGGTTTTTGGAAACGAAAGCTGTAACAAAGATTTTCTTTTCCATTTTAAATTTTCTTTGATCTTCACATTTCCTCCTGAATCTTGACAGCAATTAAATAATTGCTATGCAGGTTTTTCAAGTTTCTATAAGTAATATTTTCCATTCATTTATGTGTATATTGCGATTTTTAATTATTATGTAAATTTAAATGGTGGGAAAAATCTTCCCCTTAACTATTAAAAATATAATATTTTTTTAAATATAACAATGTTGCTGTTTATAAACGTCATTACTTTTATATTATAATGCGAAAGTAAATCTGTCCGTTTGTCTTTTCGTCACGCGCAAACCACTCTACTGATTTGAATAAACTGCTGTAAAAAGGTAGTTTGATGCCCAAAAAAGGATAAAGAAATCCCACGGGAACGCGGGTTCAGTATAGCATATAGACTACATTTAATCACGGGTTTGCCACGTGATCAGAATGTCACGGGTGAAACCACGGGGTATAGCTAGTAAATAATATTGTATTGTATTGTATAAAAGGGTGTATCCAGGCTATCAGGTACTTGACTAAAAGACTGTAAAAAGCATTGAGTCTGAAGTATGAAGTACGAAATAATGATAAGTACAACATAACTGCGTCCTTTAAATATTCGGAGAACATTTTCTTTTATCAAGATTGCTTTTACATAACTTTGCATAACACAAATGTCGAGAACAAAATTGACGATTAAGTACCTTTTTTGAAAGTAATAGACGGGCCTACGATTTCCACACCTTAACTTGTGATTACGTGGCAGTTCCGGGGCTAAAAGTAGCCTATATGTTATCTGAACCGTTACCTATATGTATACTAAGTTTCATCATAATCGGTTTAGTAGTTTTTGCGTGAAAGAGTAACAAACACATACTTTTAGTGTGCATGTACACACATGGGTAAAAAGTATGAACCTATAGAACCTATACAAGCGGAAACTTGAATACATATACTGTCAATGATTGAGAAAATTAGTGGGGCGCGTCTTCGTGGATGAATTTATGTATAGAAAATTATAATTTCATCACATAATAATTTACCACTACTTAGTTGATAAAAATTTCAAAAACCTCCGGCACAACCATTGTTGTAACCGCCAATCGGGTCGTTTCAGATAGTCTATTTGCTGGTTTGAGTTATCGGAAATCTTTTATTTATAGACTATATAGTATATTATATATACTAGATATCTATAGCCTTTGAATTCAGTGCGAATGAGGCCGCCCGCAGAAGATTTAGGAAAAATTTTATCAAGAGTATAAATAATATTTCAAGTATTATGAAATGTTTAATTTATTAAAAACTTTCGTTATAATTAACTAATTTAGACTCATACTTACAGATTTTTCCTTGAGATTTCATAATCACGTCTTTCCAAGACCTTGGTAACCAAACATTTATTTAGTTTTATTAATTCATAATATCTTCAATTTATCTTCGTAATAAACTGACTTATTTCTCCCAATAAACGAGTTTCTATTTATATAATTTTTCATCGAATTGGGTAAAAGAAATTCGATATAAAACACCCATTTTCAAGAAATATTATTAGGTTTTATTCAGAAATCGTAGGTGATATTTTGATGGTAAAAAGCTAGAAATATGAGAAATATTTATTACATATAATAAAATATAAATATTTATTTTACTGTATTTTTATTTTGATGTATGTATTTTGATTTCATATGTATGACCACTGGCAACAGGACTATTCGCGACTTTTTATCCTTAACCCTACCTTAGGTTACCTGTTACCTGGAAGAAATTGCTTGAAAGCAATAAATCCGCTGTACATTGAATTGAAGTTACTGCTCTCATTTGTATGTAAGTGTACAATAAATGATTAAATAAAAAATAGACATAGAATTAATGATACTTATATATTTGAAGAAAACGTATCGCCGAAATGTATATACCAAACTGCTACTAATATATTTTACTAGTTGGCGGCTTCATTTCCATAACTTATGCATAGCGTACTCTTTATATCCTATATAATATAGGTACATATAATAAAAGAGTAACCGAACCATTTCTGTACATTGAATATTTTTCAAAAAGAGTGATTGGTATGTAATATGTATGTTTCATAGATACCAAAACCATGGTTAGAAT
>LQNK01000331.1:261784-286244 GCA_001586405.1 Phoebis sennae | reverse complement strand
TCTCCTCTTTCCTTGAGCCGGCAATCCACGAGTTGTTGCTAATCTCCGTTGGAAGCTGTATACTAATACTTACTTTAATATTATAAATGCGAAAGTAGCTCTGTTTGTATCTCTGTCTCTTCCTCACGCCTAAACCACTCAAACGATATGGAAAAATTTTGTACAGATATTGTCCGAAACCCGAGAAAGGATACATCATAGTTTTTGTCAGGAGATATACGCGGACACCTGGCGCACGGCTAGAATTCTATATGTGAGTTTCTATGAGATATCGCGGATTTATTAATACTTTAATTGAGGAATTGTGAAGAAAGAATGATAATTGTTATACAATTTATAAGTCTCATTAATATTTGTCCTTGTAAGAAGCCTTCTTTACGTTACTAAAAGACATTTTATTTTAACGTCTTGACGGCTATCTTTTATCATTAATTCTTAACCCAAATAAGTGTCTATTTATGGTATTTTCCTAAACGATCAAATAATTATTCATATCTATTATAATTTATTTTTTACCGTCGTTTCGCATCGTTTTGCCCTTTAAAATATTCTACAAAACACATACTAAATAGGTCTAAATATAGTAGAAAAGGCGCGCATTAGGATCTCATTTGTAAGGTTTTGCGAGTCACGATACATTTATCGTTTAGTATTTAGCTTTACAATAGAAAGGAACTCTTTTGTGAGTTTATTATGATAAAGTCTTTTAAATATTAAAAATTTTTATAAAGGTCATAATCATTGGCGAAGATCGTGTTTTAAAACTATTAATTTATTTTTATATAATTGAGTGAAGGCTTCTCATTAGACTAAAGAACGTGATAGAATGTTTTATTTTTGGTATTGAAGCCACCCATGATGTTATCACTTGTAAATGTAATCGTTCAATATGTGTCTAGAGTAAGGCGATAATATAATTTATAACTTTTTCGTGTTATTTTGTAACCGAATCTTTCCTCCTTATGGGTTGCCTGGCAAAAATCGCTACCAGCGGTAATGCCTTCTGTTCTATTTCATAATTGTAACTAATTATGTACAATTCAGAATTTGTACTTTATCCAAAAGTTGTCTGGTTGCACATAGCATTAAAGTAGCCTTTTTAGTTCAGAAGCTGAAGTAAGCACGAGTAAGCATGTCAACTTATAATTAGCGAAGTGCATCACTACACTACGAAATACGATACTTTTGATTTTTGCTGGGTTTATGATTCCGGGATAGTTGTCTATGCAAATATTTTAATACGGCACAAACATGTCTGAAAATTTATATTTTGAAGGCCTATTACAAGTTTAAATTTATTTATTATATTTTCTCCTCATTCTCTAATCATGTACACAAATAAGTTCGCAATAATTGAGTTCAGTTCATTACTGATTTTTTTCTTTAGAAATAAAGTTCTATAAACCTAATTGTCATACTAAAAGTATACTTTTTTAATAATAATACTGACAAAATACATTAAATCTATACATATAATAAAAGAGTAACCGAACCATTTCTGTACATTGAATATTTTTCAAAAAGAGTGATTGGTATGTAATATGTATGTTCCAAAACCATGGTTAGAATTTTTTTTTCTGTTTGTCTGTTTATCTGTTTGTCTGTTTGTCTGTTTGTCTGTTTATCTGTTTGTATGTTCGTCAATCACGTAATAACTACAGAGCAGATTTTGATAAAATTTCACATGCTGATAGACCAATATTAGGTTCAACTTATAGGCTACATTTTATTTAAAAAAAAATATTTTTAAGGGTGACTCTCCATACATGTAATCGGAGGGTAAAAAAATAAATTTGCTAATACATCATTAAATGAGATATCATTGGATAGGTCTTTGAAAATAAAGCAGAGGTTTGTAAATGCGTTTTTTGCTAAAATAAATATTTTTTGAGATATACGCTTCTAAAGTCGTAAATGTGTCAATAAATGTCGTGACAATATGAGATTTTGGTTGAGTTGCGGACATGCCTTTTTATACTTTAACGAATACGTTAATAGTATAAAAAGGTCAATATCGATAGGTTAAAACGATAAAAACGTCTAATGAATTCTTCAAAAAATAACTAACTCTCCGCCCGCGGCTTCCTTCGCGCGGGCTAAAATTTTCTGTATTTTGAAGAGGCGTGCGTACCGTCAGATTTTGGTCAAACCTATTTCTATAGAAAATTATAACAAAAACACTATACACATGCATATATCAGCGGTCATGCGACCGTAATTATTTTAGACTTCTGTTGTGCGCCTCTACAAAATACAGAAATTAGTAGCCCACGCGTGCGAAGCCGCGGGCGGAAAGCTAGTCAATAAATAAAACATTACACACACTTCCATGCACTTATAATAAGGATTTATTATGATCCAATTTCGACTACTGTGGGACTATAAGTAATTACACAACGAAATGAGACACTGACACAATATTTTAAAGTTGTAATTTTGTTTTTTTTTAACTCTCAATCTCAATCTATATACTTAAACCTTTTATTTCAGTAATTTTTATTTGATAAGATACGAGGAACCTTTTCACCTTAGGGTGAAAACTGTACACTAAATAAGTAACATTTCCTAACACACTTATGAAGTAATAAATGGCTTCATTACAAACGGTCTAATATTATTATATTTCTTAGCTGTCCCCGTCACAAGGCCCTCGTGATATGAAAGAGAAATAAGTGACTGTAATATTTTATTTAGCAACGCAATAAAAGCTTTGAACTAAGAGGACACTGGTAAGTGTTTTTACTGATAAATTTTATAATGGAATTTAGTTAAAAACCCTTTAGGAAAATCCTGAATGTTTTGTTCAAGTCAGAAATCTGACATGAGCTACAAAAGTTTGACAAAGGCGCTCTTATGTCGTCTGTTTCTTTAAGGTTTTACAAATGTACCCGATCAAGATATTTGTAAATAACCAGCTTATATCCTATCTGAATCCAAAAATCCAAAATTTCATGAAAATCCGTTCCGTTACAACGTTATTGACACAAACATATAAACATCCAAACATCCGATCTCGATCGTCAAAACTTTTACGTCTAAAACTTTTTGTCAAATAAAATAGTAATAATAGTATGAAATAGTATAGTAGGATAAATATTTTCATTTATACAGATAAATAAAATCTAGAAAAAACTTGTTTATAAGTTACTTAAACAAAAGCGTAACGAATTTGAATATTCCTTGCAAATGCTAAAACAAATTATTATTATGAAATAACATTAAAGATCGTAAAAATATTACGTACTGACTGATTTAAATTACCGTAAAATTCAATTGTGAAATTAATTACTTCCTTGTAATGCTTCTAAAATAATTTTTTTACCATGTTTTTTTCTTTTGCATTGACGTTAATAGGTATGTAAGTCTTTCATAATTCACATATATCTTAGTTGATTAAATTTTTCCTTGTGACAATATGTTTTGTACATATGTAATATTATGTCGTTTAAAATATTAATTCCAATACGTAATCCGGCAAATAATTTATTGCAGGAATTTAGTTAATCTCACGTAATTTATACGAGGGGTTTTCTTATACAATACTAATTTTCCACCCATGACATATATTACGACTTTGAAATCAATTGGACCTATTTACTAACATACTCTACATCAAAGTATCGTAGGTTAGTCTTGCCGGCTTATGAGAAGAAGGAGAGGAGTAGATCACGATTGAAGAGGGATGGGATTGGAATATAGGCCTCCGGGTACCTGATCACAATTTGAAACACGGTGTAATACTGCTTCACGCCGATTCGCGAATTTATTTTTTATCCCTCTATATACATGTCAGAAATGCTGGCTCATGTCAGAAAACCTAATTATTTTTTAAACTAAATGTAGCCTGTAAGTTGAACCTAAGGTTGCTATTATTGGTCTATCGGTGTATAAAATTTTAACAAAATCTATCCTGTCGTTTTTACGTGATTAACGAGCATACAAATAGACAAACAGAAAATTGTAGAATTTTCTGTCTATCTCCTGGTTTTGGGGTATATAAAACGTACATATTGGATAGCAATTACCCTTTTTAAAAATTCAATGTACATAAATTGACTTGTTTTATTATATGTAAAGATATGTTTTATTATAAGGATTTGCGAAGGTACCGTCTATAATCTCTGGCAAGATTGATAATTTTATAAGAGGCCTATTCTCTTATTGACGTGGGTTAAATTAGGATTGTATAGTCTCTAACATTAATTGTTAGAATTTGAATACAAATCTTATATTCCGAGAGCTGGTCCCAGTTTTTTATTAGGTATTTGAGGCTCACTGAAAACTTGGAACTGCAGACCTGGGTGGTGAGTAGCGGCGCTTTCAGCGTGCCTCAAATACCAATACTTGTATGACAAGTGCATATTTGTATTTTTGGGCGTACCCAAAAAGTGGTCCCAATTCTCGGACCATTGCATATACTGGTCTCGATTTTATATGAACACTTTTAGCGTCCCGCGGCTTCAGTCGCATTTGCATTGGATATCTCCTTTTTCATTATAAAATAAAACGTTATAGCTTTGGATTGTAATAGTAAAAAGTGCTCAAAACGGTCCAGTAGTTCAATGTAAAAAACAATCAAATCTTTTCTCTTCATAGAATAAACTTATTGTAATAATATGAGTTGGCTTATCGAAGTTTAAATAAGAAGAGATAAGTCAGGGATATTATTCTTTCTGAGTGTTCCTCGGGTTAGTAACCAACTAAAAAGTGGCGTTTAATTGAAAATTGAACTGTTTCAATAACTTAAATTATTCATCGATTTCATTATGGATCTTAATATTTCTTCGATCTTAGCTCAATTTACGGGCAATTTCATACAATACTATTATTTAAGATCTTTTTAAAAGCTGAAGTTTTCACTTGATTTTTGGTCAAACAACTTTACTACAAAAATATATATAATACTACAACAAACCTAGAAAAAATAACTCGAATTGTAACCTAAAATATTATAAAATAAGTTACGTTTTTTTATTATTGTAGTTGCATATACAGCGGAGGGGAAGAAGTGTGAGATAGCATGTCCCGAAGAAGACGAGATGATATGTGCGTTCGATGTACACAACAAAACGTATAAAATGTTCCCCGGTAATTGTGTGCTGAACGGATATTCGCAGTGTCATCAACTTGGTAAGACTGATTTACACTAATTAGTGAAGCGCCGAGGCCTGGTTTCACCGAATAACCGTATGCCGAATACCATTCTTCTCAAATATTACCGAGCCGGATAATCTCGGCTGGGGTAAAAAAATTGGATTTATTAGGATTTTTCTGACAGAGAAATCTTAGTAACAGCCCTGAATCTGGAAGTTGGAACATCCCAGTGCCTCGGAAAGCACGTAAAGCCGTTGCGCCTGATCTCTGTCGATCTGACGGTCGTGTCGGTCTGCTGTCGCAATGGGTTATGTCAGTGAAAGGAATAGAGAGAGCACCTGTGTTCGCGCGGACACTTGTGCACTATAATATCTCCTGCGCAGCTGGCTAGCCTCTGTTGGGATTGGCCACCACGGCCGAAATCGGTCTGGGGATATATTGTAGTAATTTCTTTATAATATATAATTTTCAATCCTATTGATAATTTGTCAGTTACATTTCTGTTTACAATTCGTCTCTGGCATGAAATAATGTTAATATTTCCATTTGTTTCGTTCGATTATTTGAATGTCATCAACAGAAAGATGAAAATAGAATGAATGTAATCCAATAAATCTTATTATTGTCATCGCTTTGTTTCGTAGGAGAGAGATAATCTTGATAATATTAAACTGAATATTTTGAAAACTCATGTCCTGACTCATGACTCCAATCTCACGTCGATACATCCTTTGGTTTTTATACGTTTTTAAAATTTATATTATTTTTATTTATGTATAAGTATGTCTATCGGTTATCTATTTTCCATAGGACTAGCTTTGCTTAGTTTGGGACGGGATGGCGTAGTGTTAAGTGTCCTATAATATTAATAAATATTATAATATTATAGGACATTTAAATGTTTAAGAAATATTTTATACATGTTCTAATTTCAGTCATACCTTGTCATCTACAATGCCTAGCAATGATTTTGTTAATATTTCCATTTGTTTCGAGTATTTGAATGTCATCAGCAGAAAGACGAAAATAGAATGAATGTAATCCAATAAGAGGATTTACTGTCTTCGCTTTGTTACTTAGGGCTGTATAAGTTCGATTTGGATGTCACCGTTCGTCTTACCCCTGTCAATGTCTGTTAAGAAGTTGACCACATGCGGTAAAATAAACGCAATAAAATACTAAGCTGACCTGATATTGTGTTGTACTTTAACTGGCATCCCAAAAAACAAGTTGATCGTAAATAATGTTCATATTTGTGTAAAACGCAGGCTCCTGAAATACAGCTGAATGAACAAAAATAATACAGCAGAATGCTATATTAGGCGCATGGTAAAACATATTGGACTTATTATTTAAATATATTGAATTGGAGACAATAATTTATTTGAATTTGAATTCGGGCGTATTTTTCAGTTTGTAAATCGATTATTCATAGTTTATCTTCCGATTTTCAAGTATGTTAAAATGTTGTGTAGAAAATTTCATTAATTTTAGTTTGGGTGTTTCCTGTAGCACTAAACTGAGGGGAAAAATAGGTAATTAATCCCCAATTTTCCAAATAAGAAAGGACAAGGATGCATTATTATAATGTATCAATAAAAATCCTATTAACAGTGAAAAGTATTGAAGAATGTGTGTTATATCGCTGTACCATGTTTTATACAATTAAAAATGCTACATGGAAAGACACAAAATTTAATTTATATATTTTTGATACATGCGCTATGTTATAATGTGGCTTATGTTATATAATTTGATTATTATTGCAAAAATAAACAGAGTTTCTTATTGCATCCGTTGCGAAAACCGGATCCAAAAATAGCAAAGCAATATCCAATAAATCTCATTGTAAACTCATTTTACACTCATTGAATACAACATTTGTGCCCCAATAATCGCATTACAATAAAGATTGTCATTAACATAACGATATTTAAATTAGGTTTTGTCAATGATGGATGCATTAGCAAACCGAAAGACTAAAGCCTAAAAAATACAAACCCGATTTTATTCAATGTTACATTATATTTTTTATACAACTTAGCTGTGTAATCACATTACGATAAATTGCTACAATGCAAAATTTTAGGTAGGATTAATTTTTGTTCGCAAAAACTGTTTGAAAAAACGGTCCTATAGAATAGAATTATTTTACCAGTATGTGTTAAGTACGTTATATATTGTAGTGACACTGTGATTTATACAAGGCATAGTTTGTGAAATGGCTCAATGTTTCATTGGCAATATTTATCGTGTTTTCCGCGTCGATAGCGATATTTATTTGAAACGTGATCTTTTGTTTAAATTTGATGGGTGATAAATTATATATGAGGTAAAAATTTAAACTTGTCTGATTTATCAGAGAAAAGCTGTCGACAGCTAATATTATAATCAATGCATATGCAATGCTTAAGCATTAATTGGAGGGCCCTTGTTCTAACCTTATACTTCCCCGATTGTTACCCGCAATAATAGCATCTCATTCTGTGGAGGATGGTATTCCTCCAACGTAAACGGAGGATCCTCGACCAGTCCGAACCAAAGGACTGGTCGGCCGTTAGACCCCGAAGATTGATGTTTGGAAGTGCGGCGGCGAAAACATTTCAATGATTTCGCGATTTAGTTATTTAGTTTGTGTCTCAACAGATATATTCTCTAATTTTAGCATTCTTTTTTATCCATCCGCAATCCTTTCTCTTTTAGCTAGCCAAACATCTGTAAAAAAACCATAGTAGAAATATTGAGCGGCAATGATTTAATTTATCAACAAAATGAGCAAGAAAAGAGGCAGATTACTCTTAAATATTAATTAAAATTTCAGATTTCATCAAAACACCGATAAAGTTTTGCATCAAAGAACACTTTGGAAGTTCTCGAAGAATGTACGGGGAGTCTTGCCCAGTATTCTGCCCCAGTCATTACAGTCCTGTTTGTGGAGCTTCTAAATACAGGACATATGTCTATCGGACCTTTAATAATGGATGCTACTTGGATATGATTAACTGTAGAGGGGATGATGATTTTACAAGTAAGTTATATTGCGTGAAAGAAGGAAATTGATGAATGTGATTTGTATGAAAAAATTAACAAGCGGTTTTTTGAATTTGTAATTTGTTAAAGAGGAAAATGTCTCGCTTTTCTAGGACTGAATACGTTGTCAGCCTTCCTCGTCCGTTAATTCAGCGCATTTTCTTTGTTTACAATTTTTATTTATTTTTGCAAAAAATGTAATATAATTCGGTAAATTAACGCAAGATGTGATAGACAGTTGTCTATAAAGGTGTAAACATCGAATTTAAATAGCAGTTTAGAACGATGTTTTTAGAAATTTTAATTTCAATATATAACTTATTTATACGTAGGTTATAAAGTAAAGTTTAATATGGCCAGGTTTCTTGAACTTACCTGTCAAAGTTGTTTACAGATATATTAGTCTCGACTATTCAGTGTTCAAAACTAATACCGGCATCTTTTTAGGTTACACGGAGGTTCCTTTGAGCTTCTGCCAGCGCCACCTTATGAAGAACATCTTCAAAGAAAAACTTGTCATTTCCAACGTACATGATTATAGGGATTACGAATAGCTACAGATTTATAGTAATTATGTCATTAAATTGGAATTTAATTTATTTTGATGTCATTAAAAAATTATAGTAAAAATAAAAATAAGCAAATAGCAAATTGGCTTATCGCTAAAAAGGCATCTTTGTTTCCCTTATGGGTCCAGGTAAAATTTTGTATTAGATACTAGCTCACTGAACTTCGTAAAGCCATTGTAATGGGAAATTAAAATTATGCTATGATATACTTTTCTTTATACTTTCTTACCATTTAATCCTTCGATAAACTACCACAAATATTTAAGGATCAAAATGAAGCAGATATATCCAGCCATTCTTTGTTTTATCGAAAGACCAATATGTATGGATTATCCGTACTTGGTAATAAATAAAAGAATTACTTATTAAAAACTTCTATTTATCGGTAGTTATGCGTTATGAGTTATTCGAGGTACTTTTAATGACCGTTGGTATGGTAATAATGAAGTTTTGTATGAAATGTTTAAAATTAGGTCTTATGTAAAAGCGCACGCTAAACATTGTACTTTGTGCGCACTTGCTCGTACAAAGGGATATCGATTAAACTTCAAAAAAAAATTTACAGTATAGATATTATTTAATTGTACAATTAATTCTACCATAAACTACCATAGTATTAACAAAAGTTATTACCATGAATTTCTTTCGCTAATCAATAAATTTTATTTACAGGTAAATTCATATGCACTTTTGTAAACCAATTCATTTAATTCATGCTCTATTAATTCGAATTCATATCGCCCTTTTCACCTCATTGGAGTTAAAATAATTTAATTGAAAACAATATGGCTCTGATAATAAGCCTCATTATCAAGTAGTACATATGTGTGATTGAAGGATAATTATTTTCCATTGAATCGTGGAAATTATATTACGTTTTGAACCGTGGTATGTATTTATTTGTGATTTGTGTAAAGGGTGTGTAGAATGTATTGTGGAGGGGAAAAGGGAAATTATTATGACAGGATTGGAGAGGAATGGTGTGGTAATACTTACTGCAAGACGCACAGTGCAATACTGCTTCAACTTGAGTTTCTGTAGGCGGGTGATAGCTCGATCGAATTACAAGTAAATAATTATGTACTCAATTAATATTTTTTTGTCGAAAAGGCTTCTAATGTGCAGATGTTTCAAGTGAACTGTAGGTACCTAAGGGCATTCTACTTTGAAGGAAACCACGAAGCTTGACGTGGGAGGAAGGGGGCCTAAAGATCTTGTCTCGAAAGATTCTCGGCCGGGTAAGCGATGCGCGGAGCAAGGGACCTCGTCCTCTCACTCTTCGTGGGTGAAGACGCTGTATTTCTAGTGTAGAGTGTTGAGAACTGGAACTGTGATCAGAGTCGACCAGAAAATGCCTTAGTAGTCTCTGTCATGGTCTATCGGTGGAGTTACATTGCTGTTTAACATTGATAGATGCCTATGCAATATGCTGTCTCTTCCATCCTTCATAGGAGCGATTCTTTCTTCATATATGATAGCATAATATTTAAGAGCTTCTTAAATGTATATAGGTTAGTTTGTCATTTCAGTATTTGGATATAAGTTGCGAAGCTTTTTAATTAAAAAGGGTTAATTTGGCATATCAACTTAATTTTGCATTCCAAAAGTTTACGACACAATGATCGATTTCCCTTAAATTATGTGGCCTATTTACTTATTAATGTCCATCTTAATTTGAGAATTGCCAAACAACCCAAAACTAATCACTTTGATAATGGAATTTATCGATGATATCACTTATCTACGTTTATTTATTTTGAAACGGGTAATATATTTTAATTCATAACATTTCAATTTATAAATTAAACCGAATATTAAAATTAAACAAATTATGTAAAGACTCTTTGGATTACTCAGAAAATCCTTAGTAATATTATAAATGCGAAAGTGTATGTATGTTTCTTACGTGCTTATGTCGGGCTGTAATAGGAGAGGCATCAGGCAAGTTTTTAACTTGCCTCAAACATTTCCCAAAAAATGTTCCAACCTCTCGAAAGATTAGCAAAGAGAACAGTTTTAAAATTAAATCAAGCGTCTTATGCTCTATGGTCAATCCGAATAATTTGCTTCAGTGAGTTCTTTGTGTCCAAGTCGGAGACTAACCACAGACCACATGTCAAACTAAACGTAATTTACTGGAAAACCCGAGCAATATTTTATTGGACAAAATAGAAGATACGTAGTAGGCATAAAAATATTCTCCTACTATTATAAATTATGGTTGTTTTGTTTTGATGTTTGTATGTGTGTCAATCACGCCGTAACGATTGAACGGGTTTTGATGAAAATTCATATACAAATAGCTGGATTAGATTATAGGATAATTTTTCTTGATGTATAGGCACTAAACTTCAGTGAGCGAAACCGCAGATAATATCTAGTCAGAAATAAATATATACACTACTAGCTGATCCGCGCGACTTCGCTCCCGTACCACAAAGTTATGTGCATAGTTTATAAATTATAGCCTCGTATTACTCGTGGAAAATGTAGCTTTCGAATGGTTAAAGATTTTTTAAAATCGGTCCAATATTTTTTAAACCTATTCATCACAACCAAACAAACAAAGTGTTCCTCTTTATAATATTAGTGTAGATTCCTAAAGACTACAGATTGTTAAGGATATCGTGCGGTGGTTATAAACTTGGTGTTTTATGTCTTTTTAGATCAAATAAACATTTGTATTAAAATTTTAGATATGTAGGACATGTCAAGGCCACGGATTAAATACATAATGATTGGAATATTTGATTGAGCGTTCAAATTAACACAGTTAAGTGCAATTGCGTGATCTAGCCTAATCTAGCATCTGTGACTATTACCAATTATTGACTGAGCCTTCCCGCTTGGCCGGAGAGCCTCTGACGTAGCGGTTTGCTAATGACATCCTATACGATTTTGTACATAATGTCAATTTAATTACTAGCTTGCTTGAGTGATGCCTGAAAAGGAATTCTTTGTTTATGGGAGAACGTTTTTGTATTTGCTATATTTATCATGTTTTAGTTGGGAAGCTTCTTAAATAGCGAATTCATAAAGTATTTTATTTAGAAAGAAATAAACGTTTATTCATATACCACACAGAAACAGAAATACATCTAAATATACAAGAAATAGGTAGTAGTGTGGCGCTGATAGGGCAGCTGCTCAGCACATTATGCATATCGCAGCGCTGACTTTCAGCGGCTCCCAGTGACAAAGTGACAATTGGAAAAATTATAATAGTTTTTACCTTCACTTTATTTACATAGCTTTAATGTCATTAAATATCACTCTTATCCTCTTTAACTGCCTAAACTTTAAGTAAATTTAAATAATTTTGTCTTAGCTCATTAGGTATAGAGATATTAGTAAGAAATTTCTAGTACTAATCCCACTGGAAATCTACATTCTACGTAGTCATACGATAAAATTGCCGGAAATAGTCAATTTAGTCATTTGATTCAAGTAAGAGGATATTTTTACTCTCTCATTTTTAAGTACATTGAAGTACAGGTTTTTTGTTGATTTATAATAAATTATCGTCTTTGTAAAGAAGAAGAGTTTTCCTCTAAGCAAATTCACCAATAAAATCTTAACATTATTCGGCAGATTATTTCACATAACCAAGATCAACAATATTTTGCCAAATGATCGACTTTTTTTCATGAAATTTAAAAAAAGTTTAAATTTCAAAATGCAGTTTTGTCCTGTTGTTTGACAGTGCTGAATCAACTTTAATTTGAATTATAAAATCAAACAAAATTACATAGAAAACAACTAGAACAAATCTCAAATTCCCAATTCATCCAACTTCATTCTATGTTGTATCGTATTAAATATACACAGTTTATATAGTTATAACAATCTTTTTGTTACTTAAAAGCTGTCCAACACCCAGAAAATTGCTTACAAAATTGTTATCAAACGCCGACAGTATCACGATTATCGCTGAATTTTCAACCGTTGAAGCGTCTTAAGTTTTAAGGAGCAATCTCGATTGGAACCTAAATCTTGGCTCGTCGTTATATTTTCTTTTAAAAGGACGGTTTTGGCACGTACCCGTTGAGTGGCGAGATATGGGTTAGCATCGCTCTCTTTCCTTGAGATTTTATACGAATTATGTATAGGTATATGTAAAAATGCTTCATGTAGTTAAACAATAACTGAATCATGTAAAAAATAAGGAAAAGCTAATCTTAAAGAGAGGGGTACAAAATGTTACAAATTTTTGTAACATAAAACTGATACCAACGTAAAATCTTCAATTCACTTAATAATTGAACTAAAAACAAATTTAAATTAGTCCAACCAATAAAAAGTATATCTATCTACACTTATATTATTAACAGTAAAACTTTGTTTGGTTATAATGAATAGACTCAAAAACTACTTCTTCAAAAGAATTCTTTCACAATTCGAAAGCTACAGTATCCACGAGTAACATAGGCTATATTTTATAATAATAATTTATTTATTCATTAAGGTAACATAAACCCATACACAAAACAATTACATTAATATATTAAATCACATTATAATTTACATCATACATTTTATATGCTATATAAATAAAATTATGCTACGGAAGCGAAGCCTTGCGGATCAGCTAGTTTACATATTAATACACTACAACCTTTTGGCTTAAAGGCCTCCTCTTAACATAATATTAGGATGTTTGTACAAGCATTCCCACTTGATGCGTTGTTTATTGTGAAAACCAAACAATTAATTCATAAGTTGAAAATCATGTCAATTTGGAATAACAGGGTGAAATTTAGCACCAGTATTAGTCGCTATTTGTTCGCTGCAATACATGTAAGTTCCCAGGAACTTTAATTGAGTTTATGTGTATCGAATTTCACAATAAACAGGAATTAGTCCTTCAAATTGTTTGCCAGAAACTTTCATTGCTTCTAAGAATTTCATTTTAAGGATGTATTTTTCGCCGAGCACAAGCGACGATTCCTGAAGGAAAATGCAATATTTTTCCTGTATTTTATTTCACTAATATTAATTTTGATTGTGTATGAAAATATTGTCTCTAAATATTAGTCGTGTAATTTAAAAAGCAATATAAAGAATTCATTGAATCATCTCAACCTTTAGGGATCAACTTTCTTGCAAAGAAAATGAAAAGTCGACGCGACACTTGGTAGTAGATTGCTACAAGTATGAAATTTTGTACAAAACAAGAAAAGTTAATCAATCAAGTCAACCATGTTAAAACTTTTAAATTTACTTTGTTCTATCGATCTTGACTGATTCCCTTTATTATTTTAGGTATTAGGAAAGTTATAATTTAGTGCTTAAGTAATTGTCAGTAAACCTCAAGGTTTTCATTATGTAGTATATGAATTCGCGGTTATGTTAACATTGTTTAGTTTTGTTAGTAATTTAAGTAATGCTATGTTGAGCCGCGCGTATGGAATTTTAATGAAATGAGATTACACGCGGTTTTAAAGGAAATTTACATTCGTTCTACCTATCTCACAGTTCAGTGTTTGAATAAAATTAATTCAGTTTTGAATAAGACTATGAATAAGTACAAAATTAATTAATCTATACTAACATACTATTATAAAGAGATTTTATCTTTTTCTTTTGTTTGTGTGATCCAAAGTACTGGACCAATTAAAAAAATATATTTTACTATTTGAATTATACGTTATCTCTGATAAACAGCTAGTATTAAGTTAAGAGAAGTAGTAGCGTACAATAGCATTTTATTATGATTAAAAGGAAAAAAATAAGCCACTAAGTCGTAATTATGACTTACTCATTATATTAGCATAAATATTGCTATTCAATATTATAGTATCACTTCAAATAAAGAAAGATTTCCATCCTCAGTTAAGAACAAAACACTACAGAAAAATTTCTAGAACATTCCAGAAAACGTCGAGTACTCGGCATTATCCCATCTACACCATCATAAAATGGCTCGGAAGCGTCAAGGCAGAAACGATTTGTTGTTGCCAAGACAGCCAGTGAAATGTCCTGGCGGTAAGCCAAAGGGAAGCCGCAGGATTTTCGTTACCCTCTGACTAACTGTCAAAGCCATTGCATATTTTACCAACAATATTATGTTAGAATATCTCCTGAGATAAGACTGTATAAACTTGTTTGAAAACTTATATTACTAAACTTATTGACTCATTTTAAAAGTAAAAGTAAATAATTAATTTTACCCCACATAGTTTGGTGACATTTGATTAAAATGCCCGTTCCAAGCTAGATCTCACGTTGTAATGTGTAAATCAAGGCATTTCATTTGATACCACACTCTGCTCTATAGTAATATGAAAATCACCAATTTATTAAGATTGGTCAATCGATACTCCACTTATCGTCGGTCGGATAACTTTTTCATACTTACATATAAACATACACTCGCCGGGCCATCTCGACTGTAAGACCTAGCTTCGTTCGGTCAATTATATTTAAAATATCTTCCGAGATAGACTGTACAACCTTGTTACAGAAATTTATAGTCCTAAACTTATTTGAGGCCTATGTTTGGCTTTGAGCTACAATTTTAATCACTTAGGCGAACTTGTTAACGACTGGTCAAAGTTTCCTAACCTAACCTAACCCTCTTACCCAGTCAAAAATAGAATCTGAAACTATCCTTCTAGAAGTTTATACCGAAGTGAACTGAACCTGTGTGAGTACGAAATGAAATCTAAACTTATATTATGTAGCTGTAGAGTTTGTTTGAATGTGCTACTCTCAGAAACTACTGAATCGATTTGAAAAAATATTTTTGTCTAATATTACTAATACACTAATATCATATAGAAAAACACTGTGTTTTTTTTTGTAATGAATTGATCTAAAAAGTAATGGACCGATATTAACAATTCTTTCATCAACCGAAAGCTACATTATCTACGAGTAAAATAGTCTTATAACATTATGCTAGGGGAGCGAAGCCGCGTGGACCAGCTAGTGTTAGATAAACCATTAATCGGGGAAGGTTATGGGCTATATAAAATTATGCAACGGGAGCGAAACCGTACAGAAGAGATAGTAGATTATGTTCCTAAATTAAAAGAATTTAACTTCATTAAAATTTAGTGTGCAAAGTCTTTAAAAACCTTCTTTATTCGCTTTAGTTTTCAAGGAATAGCTAAAGCAACGCTTATTAAAAATAAAACTTCATTACCTCTGTTTACATAGATCGCACGGACGTAATCAAGCTCAAGCTACGTGTCACAAACATCAGACGAAAAAGTTTAATTAAATCTTCCGCATAATAAAAACTTTATATGACATTCATGTTATAAGTTTATATGACGTTCATATACGGCACTTTAGCAAAGTTTGATTCAGATGCGTGGGAATTAAAATGGGAATGTAAAATGATAGAAAGATTATGACGTGTGTCTATCTCATATGTAATTTTCGTGGGACAGGTATAATTGATTACGTGAAATGGTAAAGGTTAATGTGATATTTGAATTAAATTAATCTCTACTCATATTATAAATGTGAAAGTTTGTGAGGATAAATGTGTTTGGTTACTCTTTCTCGTAAGAACTGCAAAACCGACGACGGGTTAGAATACGTATGTAGCTATTCCATTTCAACCCTTGGGTGTCGTAAGGGGCGACAAAGGGTGATACTGCTGAATAATATATTCAGCAATAAGAGAACAGTAGGCTTTTAGGTCGATAAGGTGATAGATTTTTTATCGCTCTAAAGACCCCATAAATAACGCGAGCGAGGCCACGGGCAGGAACTATTTCATAATATTAGTAGGATTACCCAGAGTCATCTTAGACTATACCTATACTCATGTAAATGTCTGGTAAAATATAATGGTATAATCACTGAAATTATTAATCCTCAAAGTATTGATCCAAGTAAATTTTAAAAATCTAAAATGATCGATGTTCGGCGTCCGACCAAATATTTTGAGATTTATTTGAATTTCCCTCTTTAATGCTGGAAATTGTAAGCCCTCAGAAGATGGGGGCTCTGAGCACTAGCCCCGTGTACCCTTATGATAAAGACAATAATTACCTTAAAGAGGGTAATTACCTTCCTATAAAATTAAAGTTGGGATAAGTAGCCGCACGGAACAAAGCAAAATAAACCTATAAATAGCATCCGTAGGCTACAAATCCATATTATTTTGTCTACATAAGGGCCTCACCTAACAAAATATCACTGAGTGGTCTCGTGAACTCAAGTACCAGTATATCCAGGCTCTTTAACTTTTAAGCCTCGAGGAAACCTTTTTATACGATCGAAGCTATTTTCGACCGCTCATTCTTCTATTATTTGGGTATTTTTAAATCTTATATGTTTATGTGGATTTACTTGAATTAATTTCAATACAATATTATACCACGTACACGTATATAATATAATTATTTATAATACTAGCTGTTCCGCGAGGCTACGCTCCCGTAGCATAATGTTTTATATGCCTATGGTAATCAATGTAATATTTTTTAAAGTGGGTCCAGTACTTAGTTTCGGAGCCTTTTCAATTCAAACAAACACACAAAAAATAAAATCTTTCCTCTTTATAATATTAGTGTAGAAAAAACACGTGTTTTTCACTACTGTCGGATGTAAGCATTATTATACTACGTAGTATAATAATGCTTACATCCGACAGTAGTGATTCGGAATGTTATTTACCAAGTCATGACACTAACTCGCATATCCGCAATATATTCACATTTTCCCTAGCATTCCTAAGCAAAGGGTTTTTAGCCAACCCTTTTTACTAAGCATTTTTACTAAAGGGTAGTTTGAACTTGTATACAATAGAATAGAATAGAATAAAAAATATTTTTATTCATATAAACTTTTTACAAAGTACTTATGAATAGACATTTTTTAAGTTACCACCATAACGTACTTTATAGCCTAGTAATTACAAGAGGTAAATATCCAAAGATTCTTGAGAGTAGAACTGGAGCATTGACGACTTTTATGTTAACTTACGGAAGCTATATGCATCGTTGAGGAAACAGGTGGGAGAGGAATGGAATGGGAATACAAGCCTCCGGGCGGGAGCCTGTTTCGTACGGTGAGCTCACTGAACGAAACAGTGCAATACTGCTTCACGCCGATATTCTGCGGGGGGTGGTAATTTCACCGGCACAAGCTTGGCCCAATCGTGCAATGTTTAGGTCCTATTCTTACGACACCCACGGATAGAAATGGGGTAGCGAGATACGTATTCTAACTTGTCGCCACACGGGCAAATAATTCTCCAATAAATAGGCGATATACCTAAATCTCCCAACATATCTCCAATGCTCTATTGTTTATAGGCTGTAGTAATCACTTTACATCAAGTTAACCGCAAGCACTATTGTCTGATGTGACAAAGTGAAAAGTTCAATCAAGAGATGAAACTGCATTCTCATTAACAAGCACAAATTCAACATCACCGATTCTATTGATTCAATTTGTGTTATTTTATATAATGGCCTCCCAGAATAATCTCGGTCATGGTGACCAATCACGACAGAGACTAGCCAGATATACAAGAGATGTTATAATGCACAAGCAAGCGCCTGAACACCAGTTTAATATTTTTTTACTCTCATAATCTGATTGTTTAATATAGAAAATTCAGTTGTACTATGTTTTTTTGTGTTTCATTTAACCAAACTGAAAAGGATCGTATTTTCACCTACAGTCATTTAATATGTTTGTGTAAAATTTATAAGATAGCTGAATTTTAATATCACACAGGTTAGTCTAGACAGAACGTTGCATTTTGCCGTATTATATTGAAAACTGTTATGAACTGAACGGTAAAAAATGCAGGTGATGTAGACTTTTGCATTTATATCATAAAGACTTTTTGTTGTTGTTTGATGAATAATTTTAAAAAATCCAATAAAATTATATTTTGTAAGTTAAAAACAGGCTCGGTCACAGTTCCATGTCAGATTATAATATGGCAAGAGAGGCATCATTTAAGTTTTTTATTCGATCAGCTTGCCTCTAACACTTCCCTGAAAAAATGGTCATACCTTTCAGAATATATGTCAAATTCATATAAAACGAGTGGCATTCCCTTAGGAATATTATTGGTCGTATTTTAAACCTATATTCACTTACCTGCAAAGTTTTGACAAATGTACGGGCTTTTAAATATCCTACATTAAATTCAAGCTTGGCAGGATAAAGGGGTTAACTTTGATCCAGACAATATATCCTGGTTTGAGTTTAAAGTGGAATCGGATGACGAGGTCACGCCGCTCAAACGTCAAACGTGCCTGATTTACATTTCTTTAGAGTCAAGTAAAAAAAAAATATTCGGTTGTTGATTTTCTTTGGAAAGAAAATGATCTTCAGTTCTTTTGTTTTCAGATTTATAGAGTGAAATAATTAATTACGCTGAAACATGGTTTTTTATTGATATTATAAGAATGCGTTTCAAATAAAGACATGTACCATTAAAGGCTTCGATTTGTTAAGAAATATATATAATTTGGGAAAATTGCAAGAAACAGTTTTATTGCTGAATTTTAAGTACATAAATAAATGAATGAAAGGAAAATACTTTAATGTAACATTGTCAAGTACTAAATATACAATCAATGTACAGATGGCGGTGAACCCTGATAGAGATTTTTCTTAGACAATCCAGATGACAGGACACATTATATCACAATTAAATTATAGTACCTATAAGAATAACGAATTATTACAAACATACCAATTACATATTAAAATAAATAGATAATTATAAACTACTAGCTCACTCCGAGCTATAAATGAAATAAAACTGGAAAAATGAATTGTTTCTGAGGCGTGACTTGAAGTTTTCCCAAAAATTGTTTGTCATCGTCCTAAATGAATACGTCTCACAATGTTTCTTCAGTTTAGCAGTCGCGTTAGAAAAAGAAATGGGCTATGAACATAATAAGACGTATTATAGCTGTTCCAAATATACCATTTTTACTGTACCTTTGAATTCATTTTACCTATTATATGTTTTTACATTTATGTAGATCTGCGTGAATTTTATCTAATCTTATAAAATGATGATCCGCTATATTAGCAATTGTGTAAATCTTTATCAATTCAGTAGTTTAGGAGGAGATAGCGTACAAAGAGAGCAGACAGATATAAAAGAAATATTTATTTGTCTTCTGTATCCTTTATAATATTATCGTGTATTAAAATTTCCGCCAAAGATTCCATGTATAAATTCAGATTTGTTGCGATTTTATTATTACGGTCTACTGACCGCTTACCTGAAGATATATACCCTATATACGTAGACCCTGATTATATAATTATAGAGATAATAGTAGTAGAAGTAATAATGTAAAAAAGTAAGAGCTATTATATTTTAGCTAATCTGAACTTGTCACCACACTTTTAGGTATAAGCCAACAGTTCTACATTAAAATTCAACAAAGGTACTTTCCTGTTTAAAACTCGTTTGCGTCCCCGTGGGGAAATCCCCTAAAAGGTAAGACGTAATGAGCCACTTTTATTTTAATTGTTATATTTTTGCGGACCAGTTTCTGCATATTGTATATTCTCGAATTCGGCAATCGCAATTATTACCCTCACTAATAATTCAAATTTAACCACACTAATAATGCGAGGAAAGCAAATTGTATGCTTTTTACGCTTTGATGTATAAACTAAGAAACGGATTTGAATAAAGGCATCAATTTAGCTAAGCTAGTATTAGCCAAAATAAATGAAATTTAATTAATGTGAATGCGACAATGACTTTTTTTCTTTTTTTTTACCGGCGCGAGCTTGGCCTAATCAGGTAATCCACTCTTTTATTGCTGAAGATTTTGTGTAGCAGAATTACCCTCTGTCACCTCTTACTACACCCACGGGATGAAATGGGGTAACGACACGCGTATTCGCGAGTTTTTGTCTTAATTTTAATATTTCTTAGTTTAGTTGTTGATTGATGTTTTTACTTCACGAGACTAAGCTGACAGTTGTGATAGCGATAAGTAGCTATTATCCTTTTTTGTTGACATTGACAATAAAGCCAAAAGATTATTTTTCATCTAATTTTTTTTTTTGTTTACCTTTATGTGCACCAACTTTAATTCGACAAGGATTATTATCTTTTACTTTCTATTCATGAGACATTGAGAAATTAGTAGTCAATATTAAAAACTGTTATTCAACCCTTAGTTGATGATCGGTTGAATACTGGATAAAGAAAAAAAATTAAGGTAAATTTAAGAACACATTGTACAATTGGTGTTTTTGATAATGAATAAGAATAAAAAAATATTGATATTCCTAATAAAACAAACTTAAATCTTATATGCATTTTTAAAAGTTTTAAATATTTAGTGTTTAATATTATTTAGTGTTTGAATATTTAAACTAAATTTCCAAGATTATAAATTTACTGATTAGCTAACCAATAAATGTTCTTATTGGTTGTGTTGTACCATATCACGCCCAATTTTTATATTAAAATGTTATCCTCATACATTATTCGAAAAAATCTAATGATATTGAGCTTAACCCCACAACTGCAGCCTGGGGTACAAATTAACAAAAGTTTAAGAAAATCATTCAACGCTAGCTATGAAATATATTATGGTTTTGAAAAAACCTTCCAATAACTTCGGCGAATGTAGTATTCGCCGAAGTTGTGTGTTGTGTTCCAAAATACAGGTGATCATACTGTCCAAGGTCAAAAGACGGTACGGCGCTCATAGTGCCCCAAGAGTAAAACTTTGATATTCTAAATTCTAACAAACTAAAGAGTGTGAAAATTATATAGCAAATATTATTAATATGCCATGATAAATAGGTCTATACACCTGGTCGTGCTGCGCCTGAACTCTCTCCGGTCGTGTCGGTTTGCCGTCCCATCGGGTTATGAGAGTAAAAGGAAAAGAGAGTGCTCCTGTGTTCGCGCGTACACTTGTGCACTATAATATCTGCGCAGCTGGCTAGTCTCTGTTGAGATTGGCCACCATGGCCGAAATCGGTCTGGGGAGCTATTATACAGGTTAACTATTAATAATAGTTTATTACCGTTTTTATTTTTCATCATCGTTTGTTCATTGGGGAACACACGTACCTCAGAGTACCCTTAAGGAAATTTTATATATGAGTACGGTCGTAGGGTTAACATTCTGGCGGGAAAACACGCGGGCTTATTAAATTGTTATTCAAATTGGACACGTAGTCTGCTATATTACTTACTATAGAATGTTTTCCATTACGACCACATGTCAGGAACAACTAGCACCCAAATTCACAAACAATGCTTGAGTAAGTAAATTAGTATTACTATGTGAAGTAAGGCATTTTGAAGTAGTCTTAATGCGTTCAGAATGACATGTGTCTATAATTCAAAAATATTATTGAAAAACAATAAGAATTAAAATCAACGCCAGTGACTTTAAATATAGATTCATTACGTACAGGTACTATATGATATGAAAGGTCTTGTTATAATTGAAAAGAAGTCTTTTATTCAGAACAACTAAAAAAAGGCTGTATTTTTAGTATTGAAGTAGCTCTTGTATTAAAGGATAAACGGTCGATTAAATATCTCAGAAAAAAAAAGAACGTGTAACAAATTTGTACAAATTGAAAAGTAAAGGACTTATCTTTTACACAATAGAAGTGGTCGAGATCACCTTTGTATCGAGCCTTCTTCACTGATATATATTGTCATTTATCCTGTTATATTACAAAGCATCGAGTCGCCTTTTGCTCACGAGAGGGATAGGTCCCATTTTTACTAAAATAGTTTTTAAAAATAGACTCCGTGCATTATATGAATTCTATTCATGGAGGTTCAACTTTCTTTAAAATTAAATAAGATCATTTTTCATACTTTTATTATGTTGTGTATTTAAAGACAAAATTAGATGCAATATTTCCCCGAAAATATCTATTTCCTAAATGATGAACGTTGTACAAATTTCTGAGAAGCAAAAAAAACATGATAGAGTAACAAACGCACACAAACATTCATCCTCACAAACTTTCGCGTTTAATATATTAGTTGCATGACTCCAAATAAAAGAGCTCAATATTATTCTTTCAATTAAAAATATTTTTATATTCACAATTTTTTGTGTGTTTTACTCTCTAAGCATATTTTTACCATAAGAGTAGTTCGAGTATTAAACGATAAACGCTCAATTAAATGTTCAAAGGCAAAAGAACGTGTTACTTTGAACAAATTGAAAGGTAAGGGACCTATCTTTTGCAACACAATAGAAGTGGTTGAGATCACCTTTGTGTCGAGCCTCCTTCCGCTCGTATCTATTGCCAGTTATCTTGTTACTTCCACGACGCCTGGAGGCAGCCTTTGAAGTGCGGAAGAAATAGTCTCGGTCGCAATTTTGTCAAATTATAGTTTAAGTACATTACGTGCTTAAAGGTTACGTAACAGAAACAGAGAATCGGTGTTTTTCAGCTGAAATGAGAACACTTTTCATAATTGCAACTTTAATGCTTTCTATTATAAGTAATATACTACAAAATACCTTGCACATGTGTACCCACGATTAAATTTACTTCAAGCAAAGAGGAGTATAAGTAAAAGGACTTATCTTTTGCAGCGCACAATACAAGAGGTTGCGAACACCGTTATGTCGACGTTCCTTCCGATCGTATATGAAGGTATTTATCCTGTTTCTCACACAAGGCTTCGTGGTCTCAATTTTGCAAAAATGGTGTCCACATATTTTACACATCGGATTCATTATTTGTATAGAAAATGCGGATGTAAGATACGGATCAGTGGACGCACTTGTGTCACATAGTATTTTCTTGTGCTTGTTTTAGCGCGAGAACTTTCCATATTAAATGAAATACTTTTTAAAGGATTTTAAACGCGGTTTATTATACATTATGTTACATTATCACGGGTGACAGTCACCCGTGACCACCCTCGCTTGTCATAAAATGTGTATTGATTAGGACAAAATTACAACGATGGAATTAACAAAAGACCGCTTGTTTGGAAAATAATCATGGACCTTAGGTATACTCTTGCAGAATCTATTTTTCATAATTTCTTGTCCTCTCCGAAATCATCGCAAGGTAAAATCAAATCGTACTTTTTATTGCGAATCATCTTCTTACTTATATTTCATCAATTCTGAAATAAATCTTAAGAAATGTTCACGAGAAACTTGATCACTCAGTGAGATAATGTTTCAAAAATCCCAAAAAAAATTCAGAAACCTCAAGAGGAAGTATGAATCCGTAATTCTGAGTGATCTTGAACCATATAAAAGATGAAAAAGAAGTACCTTACCATCGTTTATAAGTATTTGTAAAACAAGTGTAATATTTTTAAGAGGAACCATATTTGCATGAATATTTTATCGTATATTTCGTAAACACGCTGTATAAAATTTTACTGAATAATTTTTTGTTAACTTAGGAAGAATATTTTTTTTTCATTAAATAGATGCTAGACCGTTTTTGGTCAAACCCACAGAAATTTATATATTAATTTTATTTGTTATAAACACGTCATATATTGCACATTTTGTGAAGTGAGCTAACTGATAATAAAAATAAAATAATATGACCTATTGGGCTTGCAGGATATCAAGTCAGGTCCTGTCGTTTCTAAGATGAGCATAACGAGACATAAGTCCACTTCCTAAGGTAGCGGTCCTCAGATGCACACCTGGAAAACAATTTTCTTAAACTAAACGAAAAAAAACGTTCCTCCTAGCCGAATTTTCGGCCACGGCGGCCAATCTCTACAGAGATCAGCCAACTGCGCGGGAGATATTATAGTGCACAAGTGTGTGCGCAAACACAAGTGCACTCTC
>LQNK01000331.1:239951-261730 GCA_001586405.1 Phoebis sennae | reverse complement strand
CTTAAACTAAAGGAGCATATAACAAATCCTACAATTTATCAACTGTTCGGTGTGCTTTAGCTTGTGGCTGTCACGATATATCAAATATTCTCGTAGCAGTTATATATGAAAACGTCAAAAAAACAAACAAACATAAATACCACAAATATGCATGGGCTAACATAATCTTCAAAGAACATTGAACGTGTTACGTTAAGTTTTAGTGTTTCATTATTCATCGATTTTCAAAAAGGCAATTTCCCGCGCTTGTTCTTTTTTGCCGCGTGATCCTACAGCCACTTTAATTAATTAATCCTCAGAATTCTATTATGTTATAGAAAGGTTTATGGCCGAACGTAATTTATCATTATAATATGCATTGTAATTAGCAAAGTACACTAATCAGACCGGCTCTGTCGCGTATTGAAGGTTTAATATTAATGAGTATTGTTCGGCTCTGATTTTGATTAGTATATTTCAATTATTAATTTATACCTGGCCGCTGCGGACACGTGGCGACTGACTTGAGATTTAAGCTGAGATGTGGTTGCTCATCTGGTCATCTCTTCATGACTACCTGGTTGGTAGTTGGTCACATTTAAATTATAATATAATTGATAGATTGTATTGTGACTACTTTGTGGAAATGCATTTTAAGTATTGAATTAAAGACTTTAAGATTCAGACTACCTGATGATGAATTTTCGAAACCGGTTGTAATTAAATAAAGTTTTAAAATACAAAGTGGATAGTGTAAAAAAGTCTTTAATTCAATACTTAAATTATAATATTAATAATTTATATTACATACTTATTAAAATTACGACAATTATTTTATAATATTATTTTATTAATACAGATTAGTACATAGTTTTCTTTAGGCTCTCTGGTTTCCCTTGATTTTAATTATTACTAACATAGAAGCTTTAATGTATTTTATTTTTAAATTTAAAAGTATTGACAGATTTATATGTACCGATGATATATTTCGTTAATGAAACTTAGAAAACTGTTAATATACTCATCTCATTAAAATCTTATTGTGCCCTGTAGCGAGTAACGCTTTCTTGCTATGACACAATGTACAATATACACTGATATAAATTTAATACCGTTGTATGCCTTCCAGTAGTCCACAATTTCAAACAATACCCCACGTGAACAGGGCAATATAAATCCTATCCGTGCATTGTTGTCAATACATTGTACAATTTCTGTTTTAGATTGGAAAGGCCTCAAGGCAAATTGCCTTCAGATTGATAAAGCCAATCAGAACCTTCCAAACCGATAAATCTAACAAAATGACTAACCAACAATACCTTATTTAAGAAAAACGACCTAAAATATTTTATTTTCAATCTTAAAAGAAACCTTATTCGAAATTTAAAAAGAGTTACGAAAATCACCCAAAACGTAGCATGTTTGTTAACATCTTGTCGACCCATATACGTCAGTGCCCAAATTTTGTAAACATCTCTTTACAGTAACGCTTTCAGTTTGTTTAAAATAAACTGCTTTCGACGTCTTCTATACTACCTTATACATTAACAAAATGGTTTTTCTGTACAAAGTAATTGGTTATAAAAAATATTGAAAACTTCACAGACTCTTTATTAATTCTATTTTCATTTTTAAGCAACTTAAAAAAGGTCGAATCTTTTTAATTTGTTGCGATTTTCTAATGTTTTTTCCTTCATGATACTCCGTTTCTCAACCATTTTTCATGAATTATTTATTATTTGATACGGAAGTGTATATTTGAAATTCAAAACATTAAGCGCGGTTTATGCATAAAATATAATAATAACTTAATCCCGTTGAAAATCCGCCTTTAATTTCATAAATCAAAAAGTGAAATAATTTCATTGTTTCTACATCACGCTTTAGTCAATTAAATATATAATAGCCCAATTTTCTGGGGAAAATTTTCAAATTACTTTCTATTTTCGGGCTATTAATCGTTAATGACGTACATTTTACGAAGGTCCACATTAAGAGTAAATAATAATGAGCGCTAACAACGGAAATCTTATGCATACAACGAAATAAACCAGATAATTTGATCAAATTGTTCCTATTACGAAACAAATTATTTTAATTTGAATGTTGCTATTTTTGTCTTAGGGGAAGTGAAATTGGAACGTGAGGTCAAACGTGTTGGTATTCTGAAACGAATTTTATAAGCTTTCAGCGTTGTTCACACAGATTTACTTTTCGCAAATTTAAAAGAAGAAAATGTTTTGAATGTTCCATAGTTTGTTTGACTGAAAAGGTTTGTTGGCACTATTTTGAAACATTTATCTATACTAATTTAATATAGATGAAAGATTTGTTTAATTGTTTTTTTTTGTTTGTATTGAATAGGCTCCGAAACAACAGGACCGATTTTGATGAAACTTTGTACAGAGATTCTTTGAAACCCCAGGAATGGCATGAGATAGTTTTTATCCCGAAAATCCTACGAAAACAGGTGTATACGTGGCTGAAACCATATAATAATTACTGTCGATTAATAAATTTAAATCCAATAATTTTTTAATCATATAATTGAGTTTATGGCAACACGATTAAAGGAGTGACAGATCTTATTAGAGGGGGTAATTAATTCATTGCGGGTTGATTTTCGGTGTGCATAAATTAAATCTTCGTTAATAATAATCGTTATAAAGTATATCTCAATGATTAGCAGGAAGAGTGACAACATTCCCAAAGTATATTCAAAGTAAACAAGGGAATATCGTGCAGTACAGCCTCGGAATCCTGTTAAGCGTGAGTCAATTATAAAGTTAACATAAAACCATCAACAGTATTTCGCTTATTATACTTATTAAATTAATCAATGCTTCCATTAGATTTTTTCCATCAGGGATCGAATTATAAAAAACTGAAATGATGTATTAGAAATAGTGAATCACGTAGCAGTTCACACGATCAAAAAATGGTGTAGTCAATTAATGTGTAGAAATGTTACTAGCATAGAATAAGTATTTACTAACATTTTATTGGTCATGTAGTTTGAAACAAACTTTATTATTAGTATTATTATCCTCTCTTATTCTTTTCTCCCATTTCTGAGGATTAAACTAGCGGTGCGGGCAGAACCACCAAGGACTGCTAGTTTTTGTGTAGGATACTAATGGTTGTTACGGAGATTCAGAGTCAGAAGATAAAAATTTTCGTACTATCCTGCAAGTATTCAGGATAGCTGCCTTTTGCATCGTTAGATAACTTTTGGTTGGAAGTCCGAGGGTTTTAAGACTGTGGTGGAGGTGTATCGGGATTATTCCTGTGCAAGATATGACGATGGGTATAATGTGTACTGTATTAAGGTTCCAGATTCTAAGTATTTTATCTCTAAGTTCCGTGTACTTATTCATTTATTATTATTATTACTAAAATTGTCGTATTTATATTACAAAGAATATAACAGATCTGCGTCATTGTTCGATGTGGGCGATTAACCAGTGACGTCATTAACTTCATTTCATTTGACAACACAATAACGCTCCGATTTTTATTGTATCCTTTAAGGGGTCGTGGGTTGATATACATTTATTTATGAACACGAATTTATTGTATTAGCATCCTGCGTAAATTAAAATGGAGTTACCATTAACTTACAACAATGTAGGGATCATTTTTAATATCTGGTAGATAGATAGAGATACCATATACTAAATACTTTTGAAATGGACTTTTTAATGAAACTTTTAATAACAGTATGGTGGATTTTTTGGGAATTTATTCACTGATTATAACGTCATAATCTATCTGTTAAGAGTATTAAAATTCATGCAACCAAAAATTTCACAGTGTCGCCTGGTATGACATAATTAGCGACTTTAGAAGTGTATATCCTATATTAGCAATAACCAAATAAATTTGGAAACTCTCTATTTTAATTTTTAAAGACCAATATAATGACACCGCTTTATTTAATATATTCTTTATAATATATTTTTCTTGAAATATGAGCAGTGGTTTTTCCGTGAGACGCACATGCAAACATATAAACAGACAAATAGAAAAAAATTCTTACAATGGTTTCGGGGTCTATAAACCATACACTTACTAAAACTAACATACTCTTTTTAAAAATATTCAATGTGCTGGAATGGTTTGGTTACTGTTTTATTATAATTAAGTGTAGATTTAAGTTTCTTGACGATATTACAGGCGGAAATAAGTTTTAAATATAGAAGTTTCCTCGAAACCTTCATTAATCATTGCTACTAAGCAGTTTTTGTTGAAAGTTTAACCTTTTATATTTACCTGGTCTATTAATAAACCAAACTTCTTGTGTAATATGAAAATCAAGCTATTTTTAGTAAGTCGAGGAAAGAGTATGTAAATTTTCGCATGCTCACGAGAAATAAGTAATAGCGTTTTCTAAAGTTAGCGTCTAATCGAATATTAGTAGTTCATAACTGTTACATGTACTAAGGAATCTGATTTAATTAATATAACAAAAGATTACAGTTAGTTTCAATTCCTGTTTCCGCCGATATTTCTGGGCAGAAATTAATTTGACAGAGCATTTTATTATTATTTATTGTCATGCACAACGCGCACTCGTAAAAGTGTCACTGAAATGCCATTTAGGTATCCTACAGACTAGTTTCAAGTTCACCGTGTGCGACAATTATTTGTCCTGAAGGCACATCGTATGATCATGTTACGCCCGGATTGTACATACGTTGTATGTAAAAGGAAAGTCAAAGATGCAACCACTAGACCAATGAGTTTAATAAATTAACACCCAGGCAGCAAAAAATTACAATCAATATATAATTTCCTATTCACGGGATCGAATCCATACCCCCCGGCGCAATAGTCCAATGCAATCAGATCATCAAAGGTATATAAAATTTCCATATATTGCATTTTATATCCTATGTTATAACAACACTTCAATGAAATGTGGGTAGCGGTAAAACTCTCAACTGTATAAAGATGGGGCAACAGTTTGTGACGGCATGAATAAAACATGGCGGAACTTTCAGCTCGATTTAATACCTTTATTAAGTTAATCGTATCTCGTGTTAGAATTACTTTAAACGTTAAATTTAATAAGTGTGTATAATATTTAATGATTTTACATACGTCAACTTAAATGTGGACTATATGGTACCCAGAGAATTTATAAGGGTAAATTTTTTCGTAAATAAGCCAAATAATCTAACAAAGGATGAACATTATATTATACTAACGTCACATTATAATTTTAAATACAAGTATTCCAGCGCAATGCATAGTACTTATTAAAAGGCCTATAAGTGGCCACCCAATCTAAATGGCTCAAATAAATACGTATAGGTTTAGGGTCTATCCCTTCCTGTAATATTTTTACACCACACTTTCACCTTTGAGGTTATTTGTCCCTTAAAAATTATTTGTGTAATAAGTCTTCCTTAATCAAGTTATTATTAACATTATTTTATTCCTTCCTTGTTTTAAATCCAAGGCATCATTATTAGAATTTTTAAAGGGTTAAGAACTCATTAAGAGTTTATATCTTCAAAGTCTGACAGTTTCCTTTCGGAAATCCGTCAGTGAAATGTGTCCACAATGGCCAATGGCGTCACACTTTGTGAAGCTAATTTAGATATGTCCAGCGATTTTGTCTATAGAAGCGTGATAAGAGATAGCCTATCATGAGATTGAAGAAAAACTTTTCAAATCCGCATGGTTTTTTTAAACGCGTTTATCGAAACTACAAATGAAACTATGAATGAAAATAATTCTGACTAATAAGATACATAAATACTAAAATTAGTACGAAAATACTTTATTCTTATTAGTTTATCGGGACAATTCATTAATATCTTCAAAAAATCAGATATCTCTTTGTGAATAATTTTCATATATCCAAAAAAATCGTTTATTGTAGCTATATGTATGGTTCTTTTTCTTAAAATTTACTCTTTATTCTTTGTTTGGTTGCTTTTTTTAACGTATTCAATATCGAATTCGAATTCGTTCACTACTCCTAGGCTTTGAAGTGGGATCTTACAGTTTTACTGCGCCTAATATATATTGTTACTATACTCAGGCGAATTGAGATTGATCGCCACAACCCAAATTCGGTCAGGAGGCCAGTACCCCTGTCGCCATTGTAATTTGAAAGTGTATGAGCACCCTTGAGATCTTTTAAATCACACGTATCTGAAATTGGCATCTTCTATCCTAAATACTAGATGACCCACAGGAAAAGTGAAATAAAGGAGAAATTTAAATTTATGAGATATTTTTTTCCTTTAGGTTTTGATTATATTATTGAGCAAAAAATTAAATATTTATTGAAAGGTTAATTTATGTTTGAAATGTTAAATTATGACAAATTATGTTTATGTTTCTTCAAACAAAGTTAATATCATTTTAATCTCTTGAGGGAGTTATAATTTTAAAATGTATTTTTGCAATAAAAGGAACATAATTATTGTTCAAATTGTATCTTTTGGCTTTCAGTAGTTCAAGCCCTATTTTTTATAATAAAGATAACTTTGACAATCCATTCTTAACTTAAAATGCGAAACAGGAATTAAATCGACCAGGAAATAAAATACAAACATAATTTATTTCACGTCAATGAAGCAAACAAGGTCTCATTGTAGTAAAGAAATACGACAATTTTTAATGAAACGTCCAAAATTTCGCGTAACAAATAAATTTGATGATAATAGATTGCGATACCGTAAAAACTGTTTGTTAAGCGTTTCGTTAAAAGCATTTACAGTCTTTGGAAGTCGAGGAAACTTTCAAAGAGCTTTATTGTGAATAAATCATTGTGTATAAGATAATATTAGGGCTTGGCGAAGTTCGGAGTCTATTGGAAAGTGGTTTGAAGTTCTTGGGTAATCCGTTCACTTTGAGTGTACAGGTGATAAGCTAATATCTACAGGTCGGATTAATTGTGTCTTGTAGAGACAGCCTTCCGAATCGGTGGTAAATAAAAAAGCGCCTCGAAAAAGGCCAATTTGTAAAATAAACGTTTTGACTTTGACTTTGACTTTGACTTTGATTTTGACTTGGACTTGGACTTGGACTATGGAAATGAGGTTAGTTGATAGATTTGGTAATAATATTTAATTTTCATTAAAAAAATATTGGCTTAGAGCATTAAATATACAATCGAGAGGCTTCGACCCCGGTGAGGTCATGTAAAAAATGCTCTGCCGATTAGCAAGCCTTAGGTAAATTAAAACTCTTCTATTCATTGAAATGGAAATTTAATTCTTAGTTTGTTTAAAAAATCTTTTATTTGCTAGTAATAATTCATGTTATTTGCAATATAACACACCTGCACGCAGAACGTGAGCCGAGTGCGAGATATCTAGCGAATTTGCGAAAAAACACACCTTTTCTATAGGGGTTTAATGGAAGAGAATTACGTCAACATGACTCCGTTTGGATAATTTTTGTAAGGAAAGTGTTGTTTGTTTTGCTTACCTTTGTACACAGCAATTTATTATACGTATTAGATTACTAAGGGCACATATTTATAGGTACGATATCTAGAGAAGTAAATTTACATTTTCAATTCTTTGTTGTACGATAACAGTGCGACACAATGTCAAATAATTTATGATCTTTTTCTCGCCTTTTAATTTGAGATTTTTGTGTATATTTTCTTTGTTAATGGTTTGTATATCTGTTATTTAACTACTTTCAGTATGTATGAAAGTTATACGATCCACCTGTTACTCTTATAAAATACTGGCCTCACCCCGCGGTTTCACCCGCGTAGCTTCTGATTAAAAATATATTACTCTAAACCCTTAACTATATGTATACCAAGTTTCATCATAATCGGTTGAGTAGTTTTTGCGTCAAAGACTAACAAACGCATATATACATACTCTCAAACTTTCGCATTTATTATTATTAGGATCGTACAATAAATTTCTCTATTCACAATTACTAATTAAAATTCTAACTCTCTCTACTTCTTCTCTCTTAATCCTAAGACTTCTAGCCACTTTTTCATGAACCCTTATGGAGTAAAGTAAGAATAAAGTTGAACATAGAAAGAATTAAAACAGTAATATAGGTTAAAAGCTTTAACATCTGTTCTTCTTAAGTTCACTTGAAGAATCCCAGAATTAAAGTTTTTAACTGATCAAAGTTTAAAAGTTCATTTTTCTAACCAAAGTTATTTATGGGGCAGGTTCAACTTTAAATGCCGATTTAAACACCAATAGAATTCCAGATTAAGTATGCATTTTTGTTCAGCATTGTAATTTTTATTCATTAAATAAAAACCACATTTTTGCTCAGATACATGTTTAACGAAGACAACGATATAAAAACAATTTTATAAATATAGAAATAAAGTAAAGAACGCACCAAATAATCGTTCTTATCGCTACATTAGGGATACATTGATTGCTCGGTACTTGATATTTTCTGGAGTTTTATACAATAATATACCACTAACAATAAACAGTAATTCAGAGGGAATGACTCTCTTAGCCATTAATGGCTTTAACCACAGAATTAAATACCTATTTTGGGACTCTTTCACGAACCGAATTCTTACATCTCAATTCCCATTAAGTTGACAGTTGTAAGATTCAACCGAGCGAAAATAAAATAAATAAAATTACCTATTCAATTTAATTAAGCGTCGTTCAATTAAGTTCTTAGCCGTAATACGATACTCGACATCTTTTGTATTGTTATCTCGCGCAGATGAACGTTTTCTAGTCGTTTGTACCAATGTAATAGTAATATATTTTTTTCTTTTTTTGTTAAACAAAATCTAACGTTATACACGATAGTTTTTTGATCTCTTCAGATCGACCAGCTATTTTGCAGCTATTCATCGTGAATAGGAAATGTCCCTAGCCTGATGAAATGGGATTGATTGGGACAAAAAGGGACATCTCCTAACTGACTAATTCAACATAGAAGAATAAACTAATCCGGTATGAACTCAATACTAAAAAATTAATAAAATGGAATTAAAAGTATGTACATGATTACTTTGGCCAAGGCGTTGTGGAGGAGACATATCAAGTGCTCTCGAACAAGAATGTACAGCCGCCTTTACAACTCTCAAAGTGATACAATTTAATAGATTTTACTGATCTGTAAGGATCTGTTTAAAACAGGGAGAATGATTGAAGCGAGGCTTTTGAGGGAATATTAGATAATCTACAAAATATTTTTATTTAGTTTCTAAGCAAAATGTATTATATTTTATGTTATTTTATCACTTTAATTGGTAAAAAAATAAAGAGTATATCTATCTATCTATTCATCGACAACCCGATTGGCGTAGTAAATATGTTGTGGGTTCGATCTCTCAATATTATGTGGTATCCTAATGTCTGGGTGTTAATTTATCTATATGTATTTGTTTACAAAAATGTGTGTTAAAATTTCTGTCAATTTTCTAGTTACCATAGTATGTACTATTAATATTATACCTTAAATGAAACTGTATACAAATTCCTTGCATTATTACTCTAGATTCAAATAAATTTTTCTGTACTGACGTATAAAGGTGATGAAAGGGAACGGGGCTGATTTAGGTGTGGCTTCCGTGTGATGAAATATTGGTGTAACAAATTATGTACAGAGATAGATAAGGCAACTGACAGCACAAATTAATTGGGTTCAAGGTATAAAAACATAAAAATGTATAATAATTACATGATTTGCAAAAAATACACTGGGAAACAGAGAAGTTCACATCAAAAGCTCATTTTTATCCGACTGCAACAAAAGGAGGATAATGTTTTTCGAACGTATTTATGTATGTTCTTTGGTATGTCCTACAGCCCAAACGTGCACAGATTTTGACATTTGTGTTCTTGGATTCGTTAAAATTGTAATGGTTGAAAGAAGGGGAGTGAAAGTGTTTTTTCATAGATAATGATTAATTAAGCTTGTTGATGACATTACTTCTTTAATAAATCATTAAATGTAAGTGCTCAGGACAAAGAAAGAACTGAAAATATGGTATTCGTCTATTGGAGATTACGTTTTGTTTTTTATGAAATCTCTTGTAGAGCTTATGTTACACGTGAAACGAATGTATACCTTCACCGATCTGCTTCAAGTTACGCTAATTAGGTTAAATAAAGTTATGTTGGAAGTTGCTGAACTACACTACTTTAAGCGTGTGAAGTTTGTAAGCCGATATACGGTAACGAGGTATTAACCAGAATTATTAACATTATTTTTTAATTTATTTACGTAATCGAGTAACTAAAGACACTAGTGTTTAGTTTATTCTCTATATCATAGGTATTATTACTATAGCCATTTGTATGTGTTTACCCATCGAACTATGTTCATATATAGATATATCATAATCAGTTCATAGATAGATCACTGTCAGTGACTGACGAACTGACTAACATAGTGATCTATCAATGCACAGTCCAAACCGCTGGACGGATCGGACTGAAATTTGGCATGCAGGTAGATGTAATGATGTAGGCATCTACTAAGAAAAAATTTTGATCAATTCCGAAAATTCCACGGAAACGGGGTATAAACGCTGGTGAAACCGCAGGGAGCAGCAAGTTCTAATATAAACCTCGTAATAAGGATTTTGAGAACAGGATCCTACTTTCGATTAGATAATATTTTTCTGGTCTAGCGACGTGTTATGAAAAAATGTACAAAATAGCTGTGGTGGACATTTCAACGATTTTATATTGCACACAAAACGGGATCAATTGGTCTCTACAATGAATAAAAAAATTAATGATGTCTTACACACATCAGTGTGTTAGTCAGTCAGTCAGTCATTAAGTTATACTATTATCTTAATGCGATAAAACCATAAAAACACAATCACATTGGTGACTGTCATAAGCCAATCACATTATCCCGTCAAAAGCCAATAACGATTTTATATCTAATAAAAGCGTTATGTTATTTTGCAAGACACTAATAATTATGATCTGCGGACCGTGAAAGGGTTCGCATTAAATCATAATTAAGGGCCAAATGAACAAAGGGCACGCGGTAATGACCTCACATTTGTTTAGGATTCAGAGGTTAACATACTTTGGGTAATTTTATTAGTCAATGATTGCGCTATTTTGTAACGCGAATTTTGATGGTTTATTAAAGTGTTTGTTTTATATTTAAATTAGAATCGGAATCTTGATTAAATGTTATATATATCGATTGAAAGGTATGTAAAAAGTCAGGTAATCCGGCTAATAATTTCGAGTACTTGTGGCGTGAGTCGTGACAGATCGACAAACAACCAAACTTTCATAGTATAAATATGGATATATTAGGAGGATAGGGGAGTAAAAAGAAGGTAAAGATGAATCCAGAAATAATAATGTTTCTTATTCACAGAGCGTATTGTTTGTATCCAAAAATATAATTTATCACTATTAATCAAAAGACAAATTAATTGTAGAATTATAACAATTCCAATAAGAGGACTTACCTATTTAATAAAAATTTTGTAAACGAAAAAACGATGAAACAAGGAAAATTGTACGTAAACTTTTCGAATTTCAGTGCCAAGACGTACCTCAGGAGCTTTGATCGTAGTTGGCTGAGCGCAAAGGTGTATATTAGCTGATGTGGAGCAGGCAGTGGTCAAGCCTAACCACAACTTCGATCTAGCTTAGGTTAGTACATAGCACCCGTATGTGAACTATGACCTATTGATGCGTAAATATCTATATGTGAAATGTGACTAATTTGATTATAATAATTTTGTTTTCCCTCTGCACTACATACTGTTAGATACTATTGTCTCGGTTATATACTATTATGTTATTCGTAATAGAAATATACTGTGATTATGATGATGTAATACAACTTTCCAATAGATTTGATTAGTTGATCACAAATCATAGGTAGTCATAATGAGTATTGCAAACTGAGGGTAGCTGTGTGACGTGACGTTAATAAGATGTTCGAGCACCAAGTGCAAATACTGAAGGCATCAATTTTTTTATAGCACTTTGACAATTGACAAGTGACATTAAAATTCGCAGTCATTTTTGCGTGCCTATCATTTATTTGAATATAGAAATATTGTAAACAATAATGCGATATTAAGATATCGTGTTACCGTAATATTTGTTTAAAATTAATTCTAAATAGTTTCAATACAAAATACGTTCGAAAACTTATGTGTGAGTTTGTAGAGAGATAATTTCCCATATCAACGTGGATCACGTAACTGCCTCACGGCGGCTGGTTTACGACAAATCAGAGTTTCATTGTGAACGGGATCACGTATCAGTCGGGCTCATGCTGAGAACTGGCTAATACTCTGACTATTGAGCTTCGATTGTTGTGCTGTTACATATTTCAACTCTATGTCAGGGTTCACAGAGAGGTAATGCCCCGCATTAAACGTAGATCACGTAAATGCGTCACCGTGGGTGGTTTATGATACAAACCGGAGTTTCATTGTGTAAGGGGTCACATATCAGTAGGGCTCATGCTGCATAATGTTCAAGTTATTCAGCTTCTATTGCTATACATATCTGTCCATCCATTCAAGTCGTTAGCGTCCACTTGGACATAGGCGTCACCCAAGGAGTGCCAAAGTATGCTGTCCTTAACCACTGATCTACCTACTTCCAGCGGCCTTGACTAGGTCATTAGTCCATCTGGTGGGAGGACGTCCAAAGCCACGCTTTCCAGTTCGTGGTCGTCATTGTAAAACCTGTCATTGTAATCATTAGACCTTCCCGCTATATGCCCTGCCCATTAGCACTTCAACATGGAGATCCTATGGACCACGTCGGTGACCTTTGTTCTACTGCGGATATCCTAATTGCGGATTCAATCTCACAGAGGAACTCCAATAGCTCGTTCGATTACTCGTTGTGTGTTGTGAGTATTCTTAATAACTACTACGGTGCACAACCAGTGTGTTTTGCCAGTGATAATCACTCACACCCTATATACTAGTACATATTTCAACTCTATGTGAGGGTTTACGGTGAGAAAAAGCCTCGCATCAACCGTGGATCACGTGACTGCGTCACCGCGGCTGGTTGACGATGGAAAGCGGTAATTCACGCTAAGAAGTGGCTAATATCTTAACTATGAGTACCGATTGGTATGATTTTGGTATATAATAACATATTGATTATGGTTACGTTATAAAAATGAATGAAAAATTCTTTATTACACTTAATAAGGATACACGATGATACATTAAGAAGAATAAGTAGTAAGTACAGTAGGCGGTCTTATCGCTACGAGCGATTTACAGACTCTCTTAATATATTGTTTAGTGAAATAATGTCTAATATTACACGAAAATCACGTAACAGCATCACCGCTGGCTGACGACACAAATGGGCATTTTATTGTGAAAGGGATCACGTAGCTAGCGTAGCACGTAGATCACGGCTGATGATCTAACTATCCATTCCGATAACTGGCTAATGCTTACAGTATTGATATGTAATGCACAGTTGTGAATGTTCGTATTGAGATAATCGTATCACACGTAGGTGTGACTATGTCTTGGGCTGGGTGACGACTCGAGTCGCTTTCATTGTGAAAGACATCACGTAGGCTCGCTGAGAACTCGGTAATGCTTATACTATTAGCTCCAATCGATTAATACAGTTACGTGTTTGAAATTTATAGCAGAGTAATCAATAATTTTATTTCACCGCGTGCTATCCGATTTTTTCTCTAGAACGCAATACTCAAGGGTAATGTTATTCATAAAATTTGTTGTTTCACAGATTACAAGCGTGATACGTATATATCGTGAGCTTGAGAAGTGTTTATCATATATTACTAATGTTATTTACTTATGAAATAATAATTTTAGGTGACCAAAATTATAACTAGATCATAACAAGCACTAAATCAAATAATAAAAAATATGACGGATTTTTGTGTATTGCGTTAATAGAATATTACGTCTGAAACCTTTCATACATGAAAATTGAATACTTATTTTTAAGCTCTATATCCGATATTTTATGATGTATCATGTAACAAAGTGATATTTGATTTCGAATGACCTCTGCCCTAGTTTTCGTGCTGAAGAGAAAAAAAGGGTTTACCATAGAAACGTACGAATCGAAAAGGATTGAAAGGGAACATACGCTTGCGATTGCGAACTCGACAAAAAATCGTAGAATCATTCACAACCTTTCTACGTTACGTTGATATTCTGTGGGAGAGTGATGACTTTTCCGGCGTGAGTTTTACCAATTGATACTAAAACAAAGCCTCTCTTCGAACGAATACGTTGTTGTTTTCGTTATTTTTAGATATAGAAAAACCGATACGTCTAAACTTGATTTGTTACTTTTCAAACCTAGTCCCTAGGTGGTATGACGAGTCCTATTTTAAGATGCCAAAGCCAAAGAGATCGATCAATAACGTGAAATGAGGATTGATTGTTGAATTTCAGTAAAATTATGTCTTCCGTAGGGACCGGTATATTAAGGACATCAAAAATTATATCACGAAGTTAATTTAATATTTCGGAACCGTTTGCATGTTTTATTACATTGCTGTCATACATAAATAAAAATGTTTTAAAAGGCTTTTATATTTCCTGTTAAAATTTATTGTTTATCGCATCACTTAACCTTATTTTACGATATATAAAATTAGCAATAGCTACAATTATTAATTTAATTTAATTTGATGTTATATGCTGTATTCAACAAATACTACAAATATAAATCCTAATATTAAAAATCGGAATTTCACTCTGTCTGTATGCCTGTCTCTTCTTCACGCCTAAACAACTTAATCGACTTGGATAAGATTTTTTATGGAGATTGTTTGAAACCCGAAAATGAACATAGGAGCTCTATCCCGAAAATCTCTCGGGATCGGGAGATATACGCAGGTTAAAATCGCAGGGTACGAGTAATTATATTATTTTTAATTATAAAAAAATACATTTAAAATTGGTTAGGCAACGTAAAATTGTTATATATGTTATGATATATAAAATGTTATGTTAAGGGACAAGCATTTAGACCCGTATTTTATTAGGGTCAAAATAATGAAATAATTATTACCCTAAAGAAATTCATTGCCAAGGACCCGGGCAATCACCTTTATGTAAATAAAACTCATGATTATTACTATCAAAAATGTTTATTATACAATTGGAATATTTAGTGACACAACTAATTGTGTTATTTAATTTTCTGTAATTAAATAATTCATATATTTTAAATAGTTTCACTTGAAGTCGCGTGCGTTACCTATTGCATGATTTATTATATTTTTCAGTAATCGCAAAGTAAAATGTGAGGCATTATAATTTAAAATTTACCTCATAATTATACATGGTATGTTATGTTGGCAAACATGTGTGAATTTAAATTGTTGCATACTAAAACATGAATGTTAAGCTATTGTTTAACACTTTTTCAAATAAACTGTGAATTTAGTACCGGCTATTAATTTAATAAGTTTATTTTTTATTAAAGTTTTAATCTGGACTGCCTCGTTGGTCTAGTGCAGGGATCGGCAACCCTTCGTCCGAAGAGCCAATAATAATTGCAATTTACTGTTTTTTTATCTGAAAGAGCCAGAAAAGTATATCAGCGAAATAATTAAGTAGAAAGTGGTTATTAGTCCTCCATGAGGATGCAATCATCATGTCAGCGAAGGAAAAGGAACTGAAACAAAAACAGAATATTTTATCTATGCAAAAAATGGTTACTACATAGGAAGACTTATATAAATGAGTATATTATACTACGTATTTAAAACTAGATTTTAGTACAAATACAAATACAAATACAAATTCATTTATTGGCTTAAAAAACACTTGATACAATATTATATGAATCCATAGCCTCCCGAACTAGTTTTAAAAGAAAAACTGTATGTCGGGAGCTAGTGCCTTTACGCTCATCATTTTTCATGTAAATCCACGGGGATAGAGCATTTTTATGGGATAAAAGGGAGTCTATGTCCTTTTCAATACTCTCAACGATATGCATGCTAAATTTCAACAAGATTAGTTGAGAAGATATACCCTCCATGAGTTAACATATAAACAAACTTATGTTTGAATTTATAATGTTAATTGGGATAGTATAAGGTGCTATTTTAGGCTTCATTAATCCTTTTAGAATTTAAATGTCATCAAATCGCAAGATTAAACTTTGCAAAGTCGGCTTATTTAAATTGGATAAACAAGGTCTTGGCATCTAACTTGTATTTCATTGCATTAATTACTTTGAGATTTGCGTACAATGGCATTTGTTAAAGCTATTAGCATTGGAGTAATTTTAATTACCTAGTATGTGAAAGAAGTTTGTAGTTTTTATCTTTGTCAACGTAAGTCTATGATAATATATGTGATGTTTTATGGTATTCGTATAGATACAGATCCATAAAGTTTTTGATAATGTAAGACCTTTTAAAAAATAGCACTTTACGTATCAGTGGAGAGAAGCAAAAGTTGAATTGAACTTTTATATTTTTTTATTTATTAAATAGACACACTATTGATATATCACCAATAATTACAATTAAGAAAAAATATCTGGATGATAAAATGTTTTAATGCGTGCATAAATAAAAGCAACATGAAAATGAAAAGAAAAACATTCTGAAACACAAACAACTTAACATTATGAAAAACTTTATAATTATAACTAACCTAGTTATATACATATTTACTACTAATCTTACAATAATAGTGTATTATGAGATAAAAACTATTATTAACTAGAACTAATACTGTTTTTAAACTATTAAAAAACACCACAAACTCACACAAAAGTTTGAATGTTATTCTACAGTCTGAGCTTTAACATTTATTTCAACAAAAGTCACAAAAATATTCAAATGTTTATTGTCTCTAGTCTAAATAGGTTTAAGCTGCTGTTTATATTGCGGTTTTGTGTAAAAATAAAGTAATGTGTGAGTCTGTGTAAAAAAACTAGACAAGCTGTGCCCCGCGGTTTCTCCCGCGTACATAACCCGTGCCGCAGGATTTCAGGGAATAAAAGTATCCTGTTTCCTTCTCCTGGTCTAAACTATCCCTCAGTAAAATTTCTGCCAAATTGGTTCAGCAGATCTCGAATTTAATTCCAAAATTCTTAACACAATAGGCATCCATGTTCACAATCTATTTATACGTCTTCCTTATCTATTACTTACAACGTTAAGGAAAACCAAGTTTCATATTATTAATATAAAATATAATAAACATAATTACTACGAATCATATGTCACATTATTATCTTTTACATTCCGTCGCAGCTTATTTTTATATATTTCTCGGTATTGTTTCAAATAAATTTTCTGACGTATTTTTTACTTTTAAAAATATCATTATTTCTCAATTAAATCAATTCAAAAAATTCATACTTTGTATTGGTAGTTCTTGATGGAATTACATACTACTTTTATGTAAAGGCAAAAACATTTTTATACTTTCAATATTAACACTTAAATGATTTAATACCAAAATTCTTATAAAAATGCCCAGCAAAAGGAGCTATTAAATTAATATTAGAGACACTTAATACACTCTAATATCAACCCTCTTAACATAAACGGGTCAATTAATCACATTGTTAGGTAATTAGTGATCGCCTATTTAGTTAAGTGTTGACTAATTACTCCTAATTTAGCATCGTGTCTCATGATTAAGTTCACAAAATAGGTGTAGAAGTCAAACTCTATACAGCGTGCTTGAGCAACGCACACATTGGTTTCGTTCAGCGACACGATATCTCGAATCACGTTGGAACAGTCTGGGCCCACAAAAAAATCCTTTGAAGGCTATGCTTAACCCGGCGCCGGACATATTGTATTCAAACATGTGACAATAGTATAAGATGTCACCGTAACGTTCCCCGGAAAGCTCCAGCACCCACTAGCCCCCTTTGGGAACCTACGCACTAAACTAATTAAGTTTTTTTGCATCAACGTGCTATATTTCCTGAAGAGATGTTTAATTAGGTCATAGACCAGTATATAATTTTAAAATTAATAATCATTTTACTGATTCATGGATAGAGTAGTTACCTACTTCATAATTTATTCTTAGTACTTAATGATTTTGTAATAAGTTCCGTGTTTAAAATATCGTGTCATATGCCGTTCGTTCGTCATCCCTGCACTAGATCACTAGATTTAATACTCGAAAGAAGAATTATATTCATCTATAAAATAATTTAAAATCGCAGTAGATTTAAAAGTCGAAAGAAATTCATGTTACTCAGTAAAATATTACAATAATAAGACGTTATAAGAACAACTAAGGAACTTCTACGATGGCCAATAGGAAACGAGATAGGATATTGAAAAAGTTTTATTTGTTCTAAGGTATTCGCGGTATTTTCATTATGCACTTTCTCGCTTTAGTATTTTGTAAAATATTCACATTTAACTCATAGCAATAGTAAAATACTCGTATAAACTGCATTTTCAAAGATTTTGATGGAAAACATTTTTTTTTTGTTTATCCTGTTGTGATTTCGCGGTAAAATCAAATTGAATAGAATTCTTAAAAGTATAAATAATTGGATTTCAAATATTTAGAACCTGAAAAGCAATGAATAATTGTTGATATAAATAAAATGAATAGATAAACTATAGAACATACAATATCAATAATCTGCAATTTAGTTGGAATGTCGGTTACTCAGTTACGCCAAAAGTTTCTATAATGACCTTTGGATGATCCCGGAAAACGTGAAAGGGTATTTTGTGGGATAAATATGGGAAAAGGGCAACAAGAATATTGTTTTAAAAACTTCAACTTGAATATGAAGGTTTCAATGATCATTTTAAACCTATTTGAGACATACCCAGAGTATTCTTCTTTTCTCTTAATCTTCGTAAATAAATCGTATAGATAAATATCCTGCATCAAAACGTATAGGGAAAAATAAAATGGAGTCTAATACATAATATAAAAACTAGATATCCACTGGAATGCGACTTTTTTTTCAGGATAAAAGTGTTAGTTCTTCTTTTTAATACTATAAGTATGCATAATTTGACGAAGAATTGTTGCGTAAATAAATGTAAAGTGTAACCAGCATTTTACGAAAAAACAATATTACTTTCACATTTACTATTTAAGTTGGGGTACAGAAACTGTATCTTCTAGCCTTAGCTTACTATTTCTAGTGCAAACATCGTTGAAAACAATAGCTGGTTATACAATGAAAAATGTGGAAATACAAATAATTTGCGTTATTACAATGAATTACTCAGGGCTCAGTTATATTTACATAATTTTGTTTATTTCTCTTATTGAAATAAAAGAGAAATAAACAAAATTATGTGAATTTTTGAAATAAAACTGCCTGTATAAATCACTATCTTTTCCTCGCGGTTTCGTTGCACTTTTATATAGCTTCTTCGATTAACGATCTATATAACATAAAAATATTTTTCAATCAGAATTTCATGATGTTAGCGCGTTCAAACAAAATCTTCAGCTTTATTTCTATTTAGAGAAAAACACATTTTTACTTTTCCGAATCCATTATATTATTAAGAATTTAAAATTAAATCATTATTCACGACCGCTTTCAAACATAAGGTAGACCTACCTGACAATGATGTTCGAAATCCTTTATTTTTCCAATTCCAATAGAATTGGAAAAATAAAAGTGTGTTTTTCTCTAAAAAGAAATGATGTACAATTCCATCAAGAAGCAACAATACAAAGTATAAAGTACTTCAGCTTAATAAAGACACAGACAATGAAATTCAATTAGACTACAAATATCGCATGCAAGTAACCCCCTAAACTTCTGTAAGGAAACAATAAAGTAACAGAGAGGTTGAAACCGCCAAAATGACCGTTTAGCGTTCCGAAACTACGATCAGATAAGCTATTGGGCCTCATGAATAATGTTGTATGTACCCTTGAAATGTATTAGCTAGTCAATGTGAAACCCCAAAACCAAGGGCAGATTGGACTTGATTTACGAAGTAACGAAAAATTTGATAAGAATAGAATTTGGTAGATATGCGGTCAAGAATAAATTGGGAAGGTATGTACGGTAGCGTGGCGTTCTATACAATAATAAAAATCGACCGAAGTTTTTACGTATTTACATAAGTCACAGTATTATCTATTTATATTATATTCCAATTTTTTTTTACCAGAAGATAGGTTCTCAATGCCTGTATTCTTTGACTAATTTTATTTTGTCCTCTTTTCCGTCATCTAGTATTTTTCGAGATTGAAATAAGGAATACTAAATCTTTATAAATGCGAGGGTAACTTTGTCTGTGTGTATGTCATCTCTCTCTTCTTCGCACCTAAACCACATAACCGATTTGGATGAATTTTTATACAGAGAATATTTAAAATTTGATAACGATATGGAATAGTTTTATCCCGGAACTCTTACGGGAACGGGATGAAACCCCGAGGCGTGGTTAGTAAATTAGTATTTGTGGAGTAAAATATTCAACTTTATGATAAACACTTATTTATAAATCTTTTTAATAAATGACCATAATGAAATTAATACACAATATTTTCTTGCTGAAATATTGTAAAATTGAGCTGTTATTATACGATAATATTAAAATTGTTACTCTATTAAAATCAAAGTTAGATATCAAAATTGTCATAGAAATAATTAAATTACAGCCAAGCATGACAAGATCCCATAAAGTTAAATAAACCAATAGAAATATAATCAAATGTCAAGGTGTTGCGTGACACTGAGAACCGCAAAGGGAAATTATAGTAACGGCATTGGCAATTATTGACGCTAATGTACGGTAGACCTTCCAGGTATGATGGAGGGTGTAATTGACTTATATGGAGAAATTTTTATGCATAATTCTTGATATTTGCTATGCTTTGCTTGGATACATGGAGGTACCAATATCTGAAAGAAAATTCTTGGTATTTAAATATGAGAACAATTACATTTTATTTACATCGTTTAGAAACTTTACATAACATGCACAAATTGATTTGTCAAAGCTAGAAATATAACTTGAACTGAAAATCGTAAAGGGAAATTATAGTAACGGCATTGGCAATTATTGACGCTAATGTACGGCAGACCTTCCAGGTATGATGGAGGGTGTAATTGACTTATATGGAGAAATTTTTATGCATAATTCTTGATATTTGCTATGCTTTGCTTGGATACGTGAAGGCATCAAAATCTGAAAGAAAAATCGAGAATTTAACTATGAGGACAACTCCAGATGTTAGTTTAGAAACTTTACATGCTCAAATTGATTTATCGTCAAAGAATATTACTCGTATAATCTCTCCGCGGGTTGACCCCCGTATGTCTCCCATTCCCGTAAGATTTTACGTTTAAAAACTTTCATATGTCCTTCCTCGGGTTTCTAAGAATCTCTGTACAAAATTGAATCCAAATCGGTCCAGTAGCTTTGGAGACTATTCAATTCAAACAAACAAATTAAAAAATCAAAACTATCCTCTTATTAATATTAATGGTATACATAAGGCGCAAAGTTTACGCAACTTTGAAAATATCGGAGAGATATTGATACAATTTTTGTTTTAAAATAAAATAAGTCAAATAAATAATTTCCATAGTATATTTCTTAGTAATATACTGAGCATATATATTTTGAAATAGTAGAAACCGAATGGTCTTGAAAAATCGACAATGATAAATGTTCGGGAGCACCAGACGCGAATATCATGCTTCAATTGAGGCCACAATTCACTATTTTAATATTATTTCGTAAGAAAATATAAAAGACCATTCGTGCCTGAATTTGAATAATATAACTTGCATCTTAAAAGTACCAGTCTACGATTTCACGAACAAAATACTGATATTTAAAGAAACAGCCTCGTAACATGACATTTTATGCAGCCGCATTAT
>LQNK01000331.1:221020-239456 GCA_001586405.1 Phoebis sennae | reverse complement strand
GGGACTCCCTATGGAAAATCCTTTCAGAAATGGGTGTACCTGAACATCTGATAGCACTTGTGGCCAACCTATATACGGGAAGCTCCTCTAAAGTAAGAGTCAACAACGTAATATCAGGTCTGTTTAAGCCTGTCAAAGGTGTGCGCCAGGGATGTATTCTGTCTCCCATTCTTTTTAACATATATGGCGAATACATAATGAGGAAAGCTTTGGAAGAATGGGGGGGCGGCGTATCAATAGGCGGCACCAAAATTAGCAACCTAAGGTACGCGGATGACACGACTTTGCTCGCGACATCAGAGAAGGAACTTGCAGATCTGTTCAGAAGAGTGGAGCATGAGAGCAACCAAGTTGGCCTATCGATCAACAGAGTAAAGACCAAAGTTATGGTGATAGATAGAGCTGGTCATTTCTCACGGACAGGAGAACTCTCGGACATACAGTTTGTTAACCAATTCGTTTACCTGGGATCATTGCTGACCGACAAAGGAGGAAGTGAAGAAGAAATTCGACGAAGAACACAAATAGCGAAAAGCGCCATGGGAATACTAACCCGAGTATGGCAAAGTCGCAAGATCTCAAATGACACCAAAATGAGACTGGTAAAATCGTTGGTCTTCTCGATTTTCCTTTATGGCTCCGAGTCGTGGACTATGAGACATGCAGAACGGAAGAAAATAGACTCTTTCGAAATGTGGTGTTGGAGGCGCATGCTACGAATACCGTGGACGGCCAAAAGGACGAATATATTGATTCTTAACCAGCTTGGAATCAAAACTAGACTCTCCTCCATCTGCTACAAAAGAGTCTTGGGATACTTTGGCCATATTGCACGTAGAGGACCGGAAAATCTGGAAAAACTGATTGTCACTGGTAGAGTCGAAGGGAAACGATCTCGTGGTCGTTCTCCTATTCGATGGTCAGACCAGATAATCTCGCTAACAGGGCTCCCAATTACGTCTGCACTAAAGAAAGCCGAAGACAGAGAGGAATGGCGAAGTACAATGAAGAAGGCCACCCAGACGTCAGAAGGACACGACCTTCAGTAATGAAGAAAGCGAAGTTGAAGAAAGAATCTTTGTTATATTCTTTTGTTTTTCATGCCCGGTTTCTGAATATTTTTGTTAAAATTATGGACTTATTTAAGTTAACTGTAAGACAAATTTTAGGCACAATTTGACTATGATGCGTTGCTCAGAAACACAATTGTCACAGCTACCGGACGGATAACACTATAAAATGGCAACAACAAGGCGATTGATACTTTCTTAGACACGGTACATAAGTTTAAAAAGGAATTACTTTCGATGGAACCTTTACCAAATTCTTTATGATTGTATATCTAAGTATTTGATTTTGCTATTTCAAAATTAAGAAAATATTAATTATATTCACATTTATTTGTATTAGCTGCAGACTGGGTTTTTGCGATCTAATAATTAATTTAATTTAGTAGTGGTTGCCTATAATTGTGACAACACTAAGACTGTATTTGTAATTTCACAAAACTTGCATCATTTTAACAGTGTATGTCATGTTGGTGGTCCTTAAAACAATAAATTGATAAACTAGCATTAAAAGTGACTCGGAAGCCAAGCGTTAATCGCGTAATATGTACCTACTTATACCGTTCAAACATAATTAAAATAATATGACCTAGGATTGCATAAAAAACTAATCAAAATACCAATAAAATCAAATGAAGTCTTCATTACATCCAACAAAAAATATAAATATGTACTTGAACATTCTAAAGACCAAAAGACGATTATCATCGAAAGCAATTTAATATAATCTCTTAATAAATTTTATATGGCTTACGGATCAAACGTGAACGCCAATAAAGTGCTCAATAGCCTTATTAAAGAATATATTATATAATTATTATGTATGAAACGAACAATTTCAAGTATCGTTCGTGATTATTTTTTGTATTATACTTTTTATTTATGATAACCCTGATCATCATAGTACCTAAACTAGGTACTGTATGACTTACGACTGACGTACTTTTTGGGTTTTTTGGGGAGATTTATTACCAACAAAAATGAAGGCTTGTTTACATAAGCAATAATGCCATGAAAAGAAATACAAAAGGAGGTAACATGACAGTGACTCTGACAGTCCTAGTCACGGGACGAAATACCTTTACTACCAATTCGCGTTTATCTTTTTTCATAACATAAATACTACGTGAAGTTCGACGTGTAGAAATACGGAATTCATTCAATGTTCATATAATATCCATTTAAGGTTTTGAATATTGTCAACCATTTATAAGCCATTGCAAAGTTTTGTTTTTTAATACAGTTTGTTGATTTTTTAATGTAAACTTACTACATGAACTAAAAAATATAAATTTCATACTTATAGTAGTAAAAGCTGTTATAAGTGCTGAAAGTATCAATATTGCGGCATACTGCAGCATTATAAAATTGAACGATATTGACCATAACGCCTCTTTTATCCGGCTTTATATCCGATACTTTATATCTGGACAGGTTCTAGCATTTACTGGAAATTTTGTAACGAAATGCTGGACGAAATGCATTTGATATTTTAAAGTATCAGTATTAGCTTCATTTTATTATCTATATAAATACAAATTAGAGCGTAATTATTAGCATATCCTACTCGCTGTTTCCTGACATTAAATAATTATTTGTCTTATCATTTCTTCTCGATAGACACTGCCTTTTAAAACGATGGTAAATTAAATAAAACTAAGAGCTTATTAAAATGACAATTTGACAAATAAACGATGTATTATTTTATTTGAAGTACCAAAATAATTCATCCGAGATTCTCAATTGATTCATATTTTTGAAAGCAAATCTGATTATTATTTAGAAGTTTTACAGACACAAATATGAACTGAAAAGGTAATCCTTATAACCGAACAGATTATTAGATAGAGTAGTTATTTATAAGCTTTAAATCTTACAGTACCTACTAGCCAAGAGCATATTTAAGCTTCATGTAAACTTGTATTACATATTTTTATGTAGGAGCCGGAACTAGATTGGCCCAATTCCTGCAATAGTTGACTACCATTCTCAAAATCACTGCAACGTGAGAAATAAACGACCGTTATTATTTATAATATATTTTATAACCCAATTTCAATTTTAATTCATCTTCTTAATTAGTAAATTTATGTTTTATACTTTAGTTATTTGTAGTATAGATTGTCAATAAAAATGTCTTCTCATTTGAAATGATCACATCTAATTTCAAACTAATTTCGTTTGGTTTTCCCTGTCATTAATGGTTATCATTTAAGATTAATCATCCGATATTAATAAGGAAAATGCCAACAGTTTTTCTGCCTATTTATCTGTTACCTGTTTGTAAAGACGAATCACTAGATTATAACACCCGGCAATAAATTATATGAATAATATTTTTGATCTTTTTTAATTATTGTCTCTTACAAACTCAGCTAATTGTAGACCATTTTTTTCTGCACTTATTTACATGTCTAAATTGAAGCTTATTTTATATCCTTTTTAATTGACTGGAAGATACAACTTTCTGCGACATCCGCACTTTCATGTACTTTAAGTAAGTATTGTTTATATTTTTGAAGTATATCAATGTTGTGCAATAAATAAATTATTCAATAGTAATAGCGTGACATTTAAGAACTCTTTCGAGATTAAAGTCCCGCGTTTCCTTTCAAGGTAAAGGGCGTAAGTTGAATAATTTCACTGACCGATTTTTATTCGAGGGCAGGTAGGTAGATCAGCATTCTGAGGCGTGACAGATCGTCACATTTTTATGTTTTAACAAGGGTGCGTTACCCAGGATCTCTAAGGCCCGGTTCCTATAAACGACAAAGTCATAGTATAACACATACCAATCGTTTTATTAACGAGCGGTTTTAATCAACCAATCGGAACCAAGTTTTGGTGGTTATGTGAACGCTACGTTCATTATTGATACGTTTTAGACTTACGCCTAGTAGGGTATTGTACTGTCCGTAAGTAAAACGAATCGTTTTATTTTTAAAGGAACATTAGTGGGAACACGCACTCACCACTTTACTGTCAAGAGGGTCAATAGCTTTAATTTCAGGATTCCAAAAAAAGAGTTTTTTTTTATGTCAAAGCTGGCAAGCAGGGCATGCGGTTCACCTGATATTAAGTGACCGACTGCAGCCCATAAACATCTACAACATCAAAGTGTCACAGATGCCGTGCTGGCTTGAAGGTAGGGTTGGGGATAAGGAGAGGTAATAATAATAAACGTTTATTTGTTCAAAAATGATTACATAAAACATACATAAAAATACAACTTTGAACCCCACACTAGGATCCCCTGTGTTGTGGAGTTCAATCTCTTTATCGTGACAAACAAAAAAAACTTAGAAATTATTATATCTTAATACAAAAAAAAATCCTAAAATGCATTAATACATTTTTTAATTTGTTTGGTTTATTGATAGGATGAAGGGAGAGTAGTAGAATATGATGGGAGAGGAATAGGATGGGAATACAGTTCCAATTATTTCGTACACTTCGAACCTTTTCAGTTCCTGCCAGCTTTTTTATAGTTTTTAAAAATCAATATATAAGTCGCATTGACCCATATAGGGGAGAGTTCGGGAGAAATAAAAAGTGTAAGGTGGAATGCAATGACTCCAGTTGGGTCGGTCACGCGATCGGTTCGCGTCGCAAGCTTACTGGTTCTATCGGAAGACTTAATAATTTCTAGACGATACAATAATCATTTTATTTGATTTCAAATAACATTAAATATAGACTTTCGTCTTCACACTAAGACTTTCTATCTATTAATAAAATATATAAATAGATAGAAAGTCTTAGTGTGAAATTTCATCAAAATTATTTGCGTTTAAAAAGTACATTTGATACAAACACAGAAACACATGAAAGTCTTATATTTTGAATCTATAATATTGTAGAATTATCTTATAGCACAATGAAGAACTTTATAATATATGAATGTATACTTAACTTTTGGAAAATACCCTCAAACAATAGAAAATAATTAATGAATTTAAAACTTAATTATTATGCTTTTATTTTTGGCCAAACCAAGTATAAGTTAAAAGACTATATGTTACTTAATAAATTAAAAAAGGTTGATATTACTAAACACTTTTATGAGAAACCTAGTAAACGTATTAGAATTTTCATGATGCCAATTTTAACAACGTGAAAAAGCAAAACTTGTTAAACTTTCAATGAATGAATGAATAACACTGTATTCTATGTTCATAAATATTGTTAAAAAAAGTTAAGAGACTAAGGTATAAAAACCATACATGGAGATGGAAGACTTAAGGACGTAAAGTAAGGTATAAAAGGCGGTATTGAAGCATTTTCTGCCAGACAACAAGAAATTTCAGTAAATTTAATTACAAGTCCTACATTTTCTCCTATACATTATTGTAATTGTTATGAAACTAAAGTTCTAACGCATCTCTGTATTTTGACGCAGTTTAAGTTAGAATGTATGTAAATTAATTCAAGCATGTCTTTCTGCTTTGGAATGCATATTGACTCAAGTCCCTCTCTCTAACTGAATTAAGATAATAAGCTGTGTATTATGGAGATTATTGTAATTATATTCCACCTAAATATATTCATGTACTAGCGACGCTGCATGTTATATACATATTAACCTTCCTCTTGCATCGTTCTATGTATAAAAAAACGCGCAAATATATATAATACGTTTTCGTTTTCAGTAAAAATAATAATACATAAATAATACAAAATTTTAAATAAAGTATCAGATATAAAATAGGCCATAGTAAAACGGTTTAAAGACTTCGCATTTTTATTTGAAACAAATATGGCATAAAATAAAGGAAGAGGTAGGATAGATCAATGTATCACATCCTATTACCTATACCTATTCCTTCCTTATTGATAAAATATTTAATAATGTTTCAATATTTACTACGGTTTCATCCTTTGATTTGTATTCCCCGTCTGTAATTGATTGAATATTGAACGTATCTTACTAAATTAATTACAAGCGGTTTTCTAATTAAATTACATCAAATACCGATAATAACTAACACAATGGAGGCGCTTTGAAAGGATTTGCCATGACATTATTAGGTAAGTCATAGTGACTCGGTGGAGACTAAAGTGGACTTCACTGGACAAAGGCTTCTATTATGAAATTATTTGCATAGTGAGAGGACATTTTTGCGCGTGTCACCAATTTGTATTTTCTTCCTTTGAAATTACGAAAGATTTGTATGATATAATGCGAATGTTTTTAAAGTTTAGGCTTACGTTTTAGGCTTATTGACCTTTAATCGTTTATTTTATAGACAATATTAGTATTTGCTTAGTTACGTAATTTTGATGACCTTAAAAAAGCATCACTCAAGATACTCACATAATTACAAGATGTGATATTAAAATATTCTAAAAGCAAATTAAGTTTGAAATTTCATTCAAATTCAATTTTTAAGTAACAATCGGTTTAAATCGTACAAAGTGGCTTAAATACTTTAATTAATTCGTTTAACAAATATTTAAAACCACGATAAAAATGCAAATCCAAACAAGTCGTGGCACCTCTGACCCACTCATAGCTCACCAAAGCAATTCCTCGGTTTCTATAACGACGGACAACCCCACTGTTTATGAGCGAAGTCTGCACGAAAACAGTAACGCACCACCTTCCAAACTGAGCAGGTCTTTCTGCCCCGAAAATGGCATATCCCTCCTAATAATGACGTAATAGTTCAATGAAAATGTTCTATTTGATCGTGCTTTCGTTGCTTGCCAGTGTGTTGTCTGCGAGGGAACCGAAGCAGGTGAATTTAGCCAATCAAGGAACGATAGTTGGGATGTACATAACTCGTTTTCGGACGAAGCGAATCGCAGCGTACCTTGGCATTCCTTACGCGCAGCCTCCTATAGAATTCCGAAGATTCAGCCCACCGGAGTACAACGACTTACCACAGTGGGAGGGTATACGAAACGCTACGGTTTTCGCGCCTGATTGCATGCAAAGTGATCCCAAAAAGGAAGACGTACAGAACCCTTTGAATAAGCACGATGAATTATTTGGAAAGTTATTGGAATCGCAGATGGAGGAACCCAGAAAAAAGGAGTACTCAGAGGACTGTCTATATTTGAACGTGTATGTACCAGATGGTGAGTGAATCAGTATTTACTAATATAACATAGAACAATCTGTTTTACATTTTTTTTTGTCCAAATTTGTATCAATGAACCATAATAAAATACTTTTTATTTTTATTCCTTGTATTATAAATTTATTTCTTATTTGCAAACAAGCGTATGTGTTAAAAACAATCAATTATATTACACGATTCTCGAACTATATACAAGCCGGGGTCAATCCCCATTTATGTAACACACAGCACAAAATATCTACTAAACACACTATTCTAAGCATGAAAATGATTTATACCTTTCATTCCGAGGGAAAACTTGCAAGAAAATGGGGTACGCAGTCATTTATTAGCCTAGTTTTCGAAATACAGCGCTCACGATCTGATAAGGGAGCCAATTCGTACGTTTGCTTTCCAAGACATTGAGGTTAAGGAAATTGTTTGAAAGAATAATAATGAGGTTGTTTCGATCGCTAAAATGTTAGAACAAATAAAAATTAAATTATACCCATATACGCCTGATTATCTTTGAAAATTGTTTTTATAACATTACGTTTAATTCCCTTATAGGAATTATAAGATTAAGAAATGATTCTCGTTGTTCTTTATAATATCGATGTGCACAATTTGTGTGCATAAAAAATTACAAGGCCATATAACCAGATTAGAACAAGTTCTAAAGCAGATGGATTACGCCAAATTCTAGAGTAAAAAGTTAAGCTGTATTATAAATCCTTCTGTAGGCTTTACTTAAGCCCTTATGTCCTGAATTCCACGCTCTTGTGAACAGTACGTTTTAGCTAAAATATTTAAAATTTACAAAATGCACGTGAAATCGAAATCTGTCTGGAAATATGCACAATATACTTCTATCTTCATACCTCTGGACAATGACATTCAATTTAAAACAGAATCTACGATTGCAAAATCTAGCAATCACACAAAAATATTGATTCAAAAACGGTGATTGTGTCTTTAAACCCACACGTGCTGATAACGATTTTATTTTCGTATTAAGCGAACGATCCGCACATCCAAATACGATTAGTCCAAATAATCGAAAAGTAATATTCCTGACATAAAATTTTTATTATAATGACGTGCAATTCTCTTCACAATTTGAGACCGTTGACGCGACCTTTGATCATGAACTCAGATTGACGACAGACATATAATTAATCTCGCGATAGCTGAGGGCATAGCACTTAATTACAAAGATGAAATACTGAGTACACATCAAATTCGCTCAATTAACCATGAATCGGATGAATTGTGCTTAAATTCATAATTCGACTTTGAACGCCTAAGTATTGCATGTAATATAGTGAAAGAATGAAACAGGGACATATTGTAATATGTGTTTTATTTGATCAGTGAATGTGGAGGAAAGATAACTTTATTTCAATATTTATTAAATAAAATAAATAAAATATTCCTTAAATTTGTAACAGTGCACAATAATCCTCAAATATGGTTGCCGTTATTACAGTAAGAGTTAAAACTTAAAATCTTTATTTTCCAAATTTACAGTCGAGGCGTTTATTTGACGTCATTTATATAGTTATTTTTTTTTGTTTTCCACCGCTTCGGAAAACACGATGAATAAAAATATTCTTATTAAATTTCATATGATTTCCTCTGAGAAGTTTGACTCTCCAACGTGTAACTAGAATGGCGAGATAAATTTAATATACGTTTTCACATTTTCATTTTATGGAAAATTATATTTATATTAAATACTAGCTTTCTGCCCGCGGCTTCGCACGCGTGGGCTACTAACTTCTGTATTTTTAGAGGAGCACAACAAAAGTTTAAAAAAATTACGATCGCAGGACCGCTGATATATGCGCACGTCTATAGTTTATCTTATAATTTTCTATGGAAATAGGTTTGACCAAATTCTCACAGAATGCATTTAAAAAATCCAGAAAATCGACGCCCACGCGAGCGAAGCCGCGGGCAGAGAGTAAGTTAGTTATTGAGTGTTTTAACGTCTTAATCTATACGTTAAGAGCATAAAAAGGCATGTCCGCAACTCAACCAACATCTCACGTTGTCACGTGGTATGACATTTTCACGACTTTAGAAGCTATATCTCAAAAAATATTTATTTTAGCAGAAAAAGCATTTAAAAATCTCGTTATCATTTTTAAAGACCTTTCCAATGAAACCTCACTCAATGATGTATTCACGAATTTATTTTTTTACCCTCCGTTTACATGAATGGAGAGCCACCCCAATTTTTTTTTTTAAATAAAATGTAGCCTATAAGTTTCACCTAATATTGGTCTATCAGCATGTGAAATTTTATAAAAATCTGCCCAGTGCGTGGTTATAACGTGATTGACGCACAGACAAACAGATAAACAGATAAACAAACAGACAAACAAACAGAAAAAAAAATTTTAACCATGGTTTTGGTATCTATAGAACATACATATTGCATATCAATTACTCTTTTTGAATAATATTCAATATACAGAAATGGTTCGGTTACTCTTTTATTATATGTATAGATTAGGAACGTTTCTATATTTTTTTTAATATATAGAATTTTAACGAAATTAAAACGAATAAGCAATTAACGATACGATTTTTAATGCTGTCAATGTAACAACCACGTTGTATAAAAATGTACTGTTGTTCATATAACTTTTTTTTTATAACGAGTCATTTTATTACTTCACTTCCTTTTAACGCAATATAAGAGGTATCTTTATTGAAATATGTGTCAATGAAATTTTAAAGAATGAGAAAATTGCTTTCAAGAATAGAATCACTTTGTGTACAATGCATTTTTCATAATGCAACTTTGTGTTTCGTATTTTTAAAGACAATTTCTAACAACGGTGTATTGTATTAAGTGGAACTGTTCATTTCACCTTTATTATTTTCATGGATAATTGTTTTTCTGTGATCAATTGAATTAACAGAGTGAATCGTACCCATTATATTCTGTTTTTCTCACTAAGTATTTTACAAAATCAGTGGCGTCCTTACTAATTGCGAGGCGCCGGGCGGAAGGTCTTTGCGAAGCCCCGGGCGTTAGGTTATCTTGTCAAAAGGAGAAATACTAGTTATACAAATGAATCAAATTTGCTCTTAAAATATTTACATTTGGACAAAATATACAGATGTTTTCCTAATCAGCTATGATTGAAAGAATAGCACGGTGCAGTAGACGCAACTATAATAGGTGTGATGGCGTAAATTCTCAGGACTATGTGCATGGGCCCCTGACGATTGCCCCGTTTGAACCCCCTAAGGCCGCCACTGCAGTCTATTTCATATTTCTGTCTATTGACGAACCTGAAACACTTCTAGTATCAAGGCAGTAACAAAAAAGATAGCTACAGAAGTAAATTTCGTGTATTTACTTCACTTTAATATTACTTAGGCATAGACGCTTGTCCCAAACAAATGACATTCACGGTCAGCCTGTTCTGAAGCGACTCGAGATAATAGACCTAGCTGGACTACTCACCAGCTAGCTCTCACCAGTTAGGTCTGCAGTTCCATGTCGGGGTATAATAGGAGAAGCATCATCGAAGTTTTAAGCTCACCTCAAACACCTACCCAAAAAATGGTCCTAGATCTCGGACTATATAATGTTGATGAACTGCGTCTCTGTCCACACTACTAAAATGCGCCTTGTATGAAGATTGTCTTCTGTACCTATTACTTTTTGGCAGTAATGACCTCACCGAAGGTTTAGTTTGCTGTTTTTCTTATTTAATGTTATAACCAACGTCACAAAATAACTTCGTTCAAAAAAGTCGTTCAGGAAAGATGAATGAGTAGTTTTGGAAGCAATGACATGGGAATTTTTCCCCATCTCATGGTCGGCTTGCTTCTTATGTTCGTCAACGCTGACTTAACAATTTTATTATTACTGAATGCTATGAACAAATGAGTCCACGACATGGGGACATTGATATAAGGTATATCGTTTATCACCATCAATTTCCATTTCTGTATTCTATATTGAACTAGAAATTTCAATGGTTATTTATTTTATACGCGAATACTTATTGCATGTAGACACAGTTAAGTACGACAAATCAAAAGATTTTCATTGTATCATCTTTAAACGTATATAATAATAATTAATTGACGATTAAATAATGCATTTAGAGTTTATTTATAATTTTTATCAACGTCCTTTTGCCATTTGTGAGGAAGTGTTTCAAAATGGGTATTTCACCGCAATTCTAACTCCATGTTTGAAAAGCCTTAACCAAAATCTCTGCATACATTACATGTGTAACAACTTTTCCATGCATGTTTTTGTATACTTTATAATCGATAAAGTTTCCCGTTGTTAGGGTACTGTTATTATAACTTCGAAGACCGCTGCTAGATTCGCTTACCAAAATATGCAGCTTCAAAATTAATTTCGTAATAAGTTTGATCCTTTTAAGTCTGATATTAATAGGGACTAAGGTTTCACACAAAAGCTCGATAAAATTAAGCGTTTTATCGAGCAGATAAAGTTTTAGTATGGTAATTGAGTCTTTGACGAAATAGTGTAGCAATAGTGATGAATGTTAAGGGTTTTATAAACTTTATTATAAAAGATAACAGTTTAGTATTATATTATATAATACGATATATAAGACATTATGTCTAAGAGAACACGTTGTTTGAAAAATTGTCGTAAAAAAATTTTAATCAAACATCTAGTCTCCTTTTATATTTTAAACCCTCTACGTTGAAAATCCACTTAACTTTGCACATTTTACACTGACCGAAAGACTGTAACTCTATTCGCTGGCTTCGTAAATTAGCCTGAAACTGAATAATGTGAAGTCATTGTTTTTTCTCCTGGGATGAAAAATTTTAGCCGTAAATTATCAGACCAGTCTTCGGTCGTGATTGAGAACATTTGTCTAGATTAACAGACAGTACTTTGTGACTGGACGAGCGGTAAATTTATTTTATGTTAAGATGTTAGAAAAGGTTTCGGCTACAGTTTGGGAAATTTTCCGTCGTAAATTGTACGTTGTGAAGATTAAAATGTAAGTTCTTGAGGGTTTTACACTTAAAATTTTACTCACATATTTTTAATATGAGGTTCAAGTTATAGTTGTTCTCTCTATTTTTTACAAAAAATTAACTCCTGCCAGTGTGCTCAAGCAGATATGTCCATCTTATTTTTAAGTAACAAGTACTTTTGTAGCAATAATACTTTATTTAACGTTGTATAAAACTAAATAAGTATAAACAAATATCAACTATTATATAAATCAACAAAATTAGAGCTAAAAATATTTTTTGGTAAAACTTATTTATTGATAAAACAAATTTGCAGTCATGTTTATGCATGTATTTGAGAGCTATTTGTGAATATGTATAATAGATGTGAATGTGTGAGTGTATTTTTTTAATTTCTTATTTAATATTAGCTGTAAACAAATTTTATTATTATATGCGAAAACCCTATCAAATCATAGTAATCCTGCAGGGGTATGCCCTTAGAAAAATCTTGCCTAGGACATTATTTAGCCCGCGCTAACATAAGCTCTTGTGTCTGACCACGATTCTTACCACAAAACGTTCCTTAGTAATAGCTCCCCGTTTTTAGGGACGGATATAGTTTTTTTAATATTGTAGGCGTTCCACATGTTGTGTTGACGTGATGAATGGACGCCAAGCACTTAACCCCTCGGGTATAAGACATGTGTTAAACGCCTACTTTTCGACTAGCTGCCGGTTATGATCAGATTATTAGCTTGTAATAAATAATCATTAATTTAGTTCATAATCTCTACCTGATTTGCTTCTATACTAATAACGAAAGATTATATAAAACACTAGCTTCCGCCCGCGGCTTCGCACACGTGGACTACTATCCTATCTTTCAAGTTGGAACAACCTGCACACGGTGTGTTAAATTTCGTTAAAATCGGTCAAATAGTTTAGAAGTCCATCGTGGACAAACACTGTGGCAAGTAATTTATATATTATATTAAGATTTTAATTAAACTCTAAACAAAAACAAACAAACTGATATATATATTGTAATGATGCTTGTTGACTGAAATGCATTTTCAAAGTATTTAAAAAAATAAAATATAAATACTGTTTTAAAATGACTACCTGATGATCCGTTTCTAAAACCATCATATAAAGCAAATTAATAAATTTAAAGGAAATATGTCTGTCTGTCATAATAAATTTAAGGGAAAAATGTTATAAAGTCTTTTACTAAAAATTGCCTGTCTAATTAAATAGAAATTGCTTACACTTCCAATATCTACAAATAACCCTTTAAATTTCCTCCCCAAGGAATCCTTTTCGTTCCAAAAATATATCTTTTAATCTCACAATAATTCGTCATTACTTTTACGAACACCAATTTGGCTGTAATATTTTCAATTTCATATAAGCTTTCTTGAGCTGGTTTATTTTTAGATACTCATAATAGTGCTGAAAAATATATGAAAATTCTCTCACCGGCAATATCAGAGGCAAGAATATTTTAGTAATTCAGAAGTTTCTCATTTTCCACGGATGTAGGTGTCTATAAATAGAAATATGTATACTACGAAATTAAACCAAAAGGTCTTACTCCGTGCACGTAATTCGGGAGACGTGATCAGGGTTTCATAGAATCTTTTGCTCAATTAATAAGCGATCTTCTGGAAAAAAGAACCAAAGACAGAGGAGGTATCTATGGTAAATAAGGTAGTGCCTATTTTTTTAACCAACTATAATTAATTAATTAACCGAAGCTTTAAGGAATGTATGTTGCATGACGGTAAAAAATTCTACGTATTTACGTTTGTAGAAATATAATTTTTCCATCGTGTAAAATTAAGTTTTAAATCAAATTGAAATGATCAAATTTATAATTTGTATAGTTACCATACATAAGGGATATAATAATCAAAGAAATAAATAAATAATATCAAATCATCTTCACTAATATTATAAAGAGGAAAAATATCATTTTTTGTTTGTTTGTTTGAATTGAATAGGCTACAAAACTACTGGACCGATCAGAAAAAAATTCTATCGTTAGATTCCTACAGTATCCCTAATAAAGGACGTATAACATTATGCTATGGGAGCGAAACGAAACAGCTAGTCATTAATCAATATCAACTATTAAAACCTTTTATTGTTAAATTTTCCTAACTTTTTTATACTTTTATTCCTTATCACGTTTTTCCGCTGATAAAAATTCCTGATAGTAATTTAAATAGCTTTTGTTCTAAATATTATTAAAATGAATCAGTACGTGTACAATAATGCCTTGCGTGTGTATAATACACAATTAAAAAACGGACGTATAATTATTAATATTATGCGTATAGAATAGGGGCAAAATATTTTTATATTAAGGGTTCAAATTGTTGGGACATGCTATACATCTAAGTAGGTTTTTAGCGTTAATTCTGTCTCGACAAATTCTGTCTAAACATATAGAATAATTTAAAAAAAGTCTTTTGTTCGCTTTAAATGTATTTAATTTTAATATAAATGTTAGTAGATTATTCAATTTATTTCTTAATTAAAATTAGCAACGAAAATTAGTTTAATTTACACTGTAACATTGAATGACCCTGACATTGCGATGTGATAAAAATATTTTCTTAACAGCTACTTCATAAGTATTGTTCTTCATAACTGTCGGCATAATGAGGAAAATAAATAATAATTAAAGGCACGCCGCATCAAAATAGTGGACAACAGTACATATACAAAGGGCGCTATTATCGGTTTTAAGCGATTTCTTTCAAGTAATAATATTCTTCCAAGTAATAATCTTGCGTGGAAATTTATGGACATGGAGAGGGAAGGTTTAAGCAAGAGGTATAAAAAGTTATGAATACAAAAATAATAATTTTGTTAATATATAGATGCGAAATATTAGAACATTTCTTGTGAATTTTGGAGGAATCTGTTAAATCGTATGAACGCGTCAGTATTTCACGCTCAGCCGGCCAGCTGACGCGATCAGTGACGACGCGACGCCACGCCACGCTATCTCCTACCTAATCATGATTCGCATTTCATTTTATTTATATATTCATTTTGTCGCGTGTTGAAATTGAAATGTTTTCTTAATAACGTTAATGAATTTCACTGATTCATTTACACCACGGAAGTTTGTTAAACTTCGGTCAAAAAATTTATGAAAGTCGCGTAAAAAAATATTTTACTTTTTTTTAATAACTTACAAGATGTAGCTGTGCCGCGCGGTTTATACTGCGTATTTTATAATATTTCCTATTCTCGTGGGATTTCCGAGATAAAGAGAACTATCTTTGTACACAATTTCATCAAAATCGGTTCAGTAGTCGAGGTCTAGCTCGGAGCGAGCCACTAGTTTTTAATGTCTTGAGTAGTAATTGCTATAAACAATTCTTAAGGAAAACATTTTTGCCACATATATTTGGTTTTACGGAACTACATAGTTTATATGAAATATAAATTAAATTGTAGATCTGCATTATCTCATCATATAAAACAATTCATGTTTTAATCATGATCACTTACTTCCCATCATTTCGCATAATATATCAGAATGGAAAAGACTAGATTTAATATATAAAATACATACAACTAATAACATAATTACATCTAATAGGTACCTGTTCTAAGCGAAGCAATCACTCAGCAACATAAATACATTTTTCTCTTTACAACGTAATTTAGCACATTATAGGTACGTAAGTGACAATGATTCACACATTGCAATCTCAATAACTTTTCCAGTGAAATTTTCCACTAAGTATTTATTCCCGTTCAATCAACATAAATCGTGACTTCTAACATAAAACCCAAGGTAGGATGATGTTAAAATGCAAAACGCACCGGTTTTAGCTCAGATTGGGACTAAGCCGAAATAATGTATTCGTCGATACTTCAAAAGGACTGAAGGCTGGGTTGGGTGTAATGATCGGTCTGTTAATTTAGAATGGATTTATTTTTATTATGGAATGTGTAGATATTCAATCTTACAAAATCTATCAAAAATGTTTTTTTTACTGTTTATTTAAATATGAATATGTAATTTACAATAATTAAAATATAAACATTGAAAGAAAATCTTGTAATTCTTTTTTTAGGTATGGTTTTATATTATAAGCAACTAAAAAACTAGAATGTTAAATTATTAGTTTGTGTGTTAAAACACTAACAATAGAAAGAGTATAGTAATTGTATCACGGGTATATATTTCTTTATTTTCAAAGTCAATTAAACTTACAATACACCTAGTAAACCTACAATAGACATTCTTATAATAGTACTCCTAAAACTACTCGCTTCACTTATACCTTGTTCAATAAGTTTTGCAAACAATTATGTTCAAATATTCCATTAAAGTATTGACTATTGACTCCCGTCCAATCAACCTAAATCGTCACTTCTAACATAAAACCAAGGTACGAGTATGTAGTTGAAATGCAAAACGTACCGCTTTTAGCAAATATTAAAGATAAGAGTGTAAGCCCTAAATAATTTATTCATCGATACTTCAAAAGAACTGAAAGAATGTATTGGTGTATGTTCGGACTGGTACTTTTAGATGGATTTTTTTACAAATTAAAGGAAGGTATAGATATTAATTGATAAATGAATTATATGAGAAGGTTGATTTTTGAAATAATTGAAATTGAACCGTCATTTCCATCGTCAGTATACGTATTTGACGAGTAAAAGTTAAAAAAAAAAATTAAAGATACATAACTTCACCAACTATATTAATTTTCTTAACTAATATAGCAGACAGCGACGTTTAATACATGCCGTTCGGTTTAATATACGCACCTAATGCTATAAGAACTCATTGCTCAATAATTTTTCCATGCAATAATCTTCCAATTTTCTATCTGAAGTACGTTCAATCAACATTGTACCTTTTAATAAAATCAAGGTACGAGTGTAAAATTGAAATGCAAAACGCAATGCTTCTAGTTCAGATTAGGGTCTACAAAATAATATATTCATCGACATCAAAAGGCCTGAAAGCCTGGGTTGGGTGTTATACAACGTTTGGGCTGTTTAGATGGAACGTTTTATAAATTATATAAAGGTATAAAATATGAGAAGGTAGCACTTAATCCATATTAAAATATCGATCGCGACTGGGCATATTTTATCGTATTTATTTATTTAATAATCCCACAAGACATACACAAGTAACATGGATACAAAGCTTTACTATAAGAATATAAATTGTAATCTCCTGTTTGTGAAAGAAGATATTTCAGTGTAAACAATAGCAAGAATCATAACTCAGTTCCATTCATTATAAAATCTTAATGAAAATCAATAATCGTTTATGTTTGCGATAGATTTTCTGAGCTAATAAAAAAACAACAACATAATTTATAACACCGCAATTTTGTTTAAAATACCAATAACTTTTCCAAGCTAGTAATCTCCAATTGTTACATTACAGTATTGTATCATGTATGCCCACAGGCTAGCATAATGTGGGTGCTGTAATATATTTGTATAATTAGACCTTATATAAGTAAACGTGCAATAGGAATGCAAGTGTATTAGTCGTAGCATTTATGGTTGTAAATAAATATATTTTCATTTTCAGTATTTATTCCTGTTCAATCAACATAAATCGTAACCTGTCATAAAAAGTTAGGAGTCTCAAGTTAGGAGTAAAATGTTTAAATTTTAAATGTAAAAGGTTTAAATTGTAAATGCAAAACGCACCGTTTTTAGCTCAGTCGAAATAATTTTCTTTTTTTTTCATGAAATTAAACAAAATACTATCTATGTTGAATTTTTTTAAAAAAATTATATGAATAATAAATAAAAAGTGGAAACACTAACATTGTTTGATTAATATTTTGAAAATGCATTCCTATCAAGAAGTGACTAAACATTCTATCTATAGAAATTATTGGTAATAAATACTGTAATGCAATTAAAAGATATTCCCTTGTGCACTGTATGAATTATTAAACAAACAATTATACATTAAAACTCATTGTCAAGGTAATTTCTTATAACACGGCATTTCCACAAATTTCAATATCTACCATCGCATAAATAGAGTCCATAGTTTAATGTTGCGTTTAAATTTTGAATGTCTTAATCAACGATAGAAAGGTAACTTTAAAATTCAGTTCACATTTAGATTAAATAAGTCTCCTATTATTATATAATATATTTACGAAAAAAGCCTACACAGTCCTAAAATATTCTTATCAAGGCAGCTTATACAGGTGTGAAAAGGCGGCTAAAATGCATTAAATGTATGCAAATAATTACCCCATGAGTCCACTTACACGCTATTATGAGCATTATCAAGATTGTTTTGTCCAGGACAGA
>LQNK01000331.1:191915-218652 GCA_001586405.1 Phoebis sennae | reverse complement strand
CGACTTCAAAAGGCCTAAAAGCCTGGGTTGAGTGTTACTATATAATGTTTAGGCTGTTAACTTTAGATGGAACGTTTTATAAATGTAAAGGTATCAAATATTAGAAGCACTTAATCGATATTAAAATATCAATCGCGACTGGGCATATTTTATCGTATTTATTTAATAATCCCACAAGTAATACACAACTAACATGGATACAAAGCTTTACTATAAGAATGTAAATAGTATTCTCCTAAATAAGACAATACATGTAAACAATAGCAAGAATCGTAACTCAGTTCCATTCATTATAAAATCTTAATGAAAATCAATAATCGTTTATGTTTGCGATAGATTTTCTGAGCTTAATAAAAAGGCAACAACATAATTTATAACACCACAATTATGTTTCAAATAACAATAACTTTTCCAAGCTAATAATCTCCAATTGTTACATTACAGTATTGTATGTCCACGATACAGGCTAGCCTAGTGTGGGTGCTACTGGTAAAATATTTGTATAATTAGTTTAGACCAGAGTTCTTCAAACTTTTTGGGCCGTATACCTCTTGCCACTTACTTACCTGATTTAGTATATGTGTCCACTATTGTGGCCCCCCATTTCATTTCGTGAACCACCAAATTTTTTCGCTGACATAGACCCCTTACAGGTTGTCATAGACCCCCAGGGGTCGATACAGACCACTTTGGGAATCACTGGTTAATCACCTTTATATGTAAACGTGCAATAGGAATGCAAATGTAGTAGTCGTAGCATTTATGGTTGTAAATAAATATATTTTCATTTTCATTTTCAGTATTTATTCCTGTTCAATCAACATAAATCGTAACCTGTCATAAAACCCAAATTAAAGTTTAAAGGCAAAACGCACCGTTTTTAGCTCAATCGAGATAATTTTAATTTTTTATTTTTTGTTCAATACTTTAGAAGTATGAATTATTAAACAAATAGATTATTTATTAAAACTCATCGTCAAGGTAATTTCTTATAACACGGCATTTCCACAAATTTAAATATCTACCATCGCATAAATAGAGTCCATAGTTTAATGTTGCGTAGGTTCTAATTTTGAATGTTTTAATCAACCCTGGAAAACTAACTTTAAAATTCAGTTCACATTTAGATTCCTCTATTATTATATAATAATAGAAGGTGTTTATATTTACGAAAAAGACCTACAGAATATCCTTCTAAAATATTCTTATCTTGGCAGCTTATACAGGTGTGAAAAGGCGGCTAAAATGCATTAAATGTATGCAAATAATTACCCCATGAGTCCACTTACACGCTATTATGAGCATTATCAAGATTGTTTTGTCCAGGACAGAACATAAGCATTGTTGATATAACGTGAATGCCATACACTCACGAGACGGTTCCAAACCGCATAATTTTATGCAATTTTCATAATCGACTTACATTTTTCTATAGCGATAAAGGAACGGCGATGTATTACAATATTAACGTCACCCATTACTTTTTCAAAGAGAACCCTTCAACTAGCATTTGGACACGAAAAGCTATTAATAATAGTAATAGTTTTTCAAAATTTTCACTACGACCATGTTGAAGAATTTCCTGACCCTGACTTTGATTTTCTACAAATTGTTCAATCATATCATATTGTTTAGGATACCTAATAAACACGAACTTGACCCAACAAATAATATAAGTTTGAGAATGCGTACCAAGGGTCGGTTGCCTCTAAAAAATGTTCATAGCTATTCTTTTCTTTTAAAATTGTTTATTGATATAACAATAAATTAACGAGCACTATACCCGTCTTAACCAACCAGTCGATATTCAAACAACGTATTATAAAAATTATTCTATACAGTTTATGATCGTTTATTTTTCACTACAAAAATTTATACCTTTTTTGGCATTTAATTCACATCCACGATGAAAAAGGTTACCCAAGTTAAGGATCTCCCAAACTTTACGAGAGCGGTGTACATTTCGCTTGCGAAGGGATTTAAGAAAAAGGTTTCGAACTTTTAAAACACCCATTTATTTTGTTCTTTATTGCCCTTATTAAAATATCGCTTTAAGAACTGCCTTGGGATATTTTTGAATATAAATGTTAGTAACCATTAGCCGAATAGTAATACAATAATTGTTATAAATGTATTCACTTATTGTCAACTCAATTATGATTTTAAACTTTTTCATTTAGTTGCCCGCTAGGATAAAATATTCATACCATATTCCCAATAACTCTATTATAAACTTTAATAAGAATAGATGAAAATAGCTGTATTTACATATAAATTTGAACTATACTTGAGCGCAATAATCTTATTGTGACTTTCCCTGCACGGTTCCACTGCTAAAAAGGATAAAATGACGTTATTTTTATTTATAGAATTCTATTACGCAGACAAAAACTCAGTTACTTATAGACATTACATGAGATTGTTTTTTAGAACCTGATCTTATACCAAAAATAATCTCTTAATCATTTTGCCGTAAGCAATCAAATAAACGTTCGCGAATAGATTGTTCTAGAAAACCGACTCGGTTGAATATAACTGACCTAAATATCAACAAAGGTGATAAATATAGACTTGTCAAACATTGCAGACCAGGCTTTACAACGCTGAATAAATTTGAGCCATTAATGCAAGAATTTCGTGCCAATAGCGTACTCGTTAAGGCACTTTGACTCAACCTTAATCTACCCTCTCATTCGTGACCTAAATTTGACGTGCATTACAGAAAGGGAAAATCATTGTAGCAACATGTGCTGGATTGTTGTGCATTTCTTTATTTGACACGCGATTTCTGCGATTTTCATAACACACGTGACAGACGTCTACTTATAATGATTAATTTTTGGCCTGAAAATGAAAATGATTAATTTTCGTAGCAAAAATAATTTCTGTTGGTCGTTCTACTTTTCAAACGTCAAGTACGTATTGTAAAATACGTAAAAACTTTAAAAATTATCTTTATTGTATTTTCTACAATAAAAGCTGTGTAGAGGAATTCAAAGGAATTAACTTACCTATTGTATTGAAAATTATAGATGAAATATTTTTATATGTAACGCAAACTTCTTTGTTACCTAGAAATATAATAGCTCCCCTGACCGATTATGGTCATGGTGGCTAGTCTCAACAGAGTCTAGCCAGCTGAGCAGGAGATATTATAGTGCATAAGTGTACGCGAACACAGGTGCACTCTCTACTCCTTCACTCTCTCAGAGATCAGGCGCAGGACCGACGGCTCTACGTGCCCTCCCAGGCACGGGGGTGTTCCAACACCACCAGCTTCCAGACTCAGGGCTGTTACTGAGATTTCTTTGTCACAAAAATTGCAATAAAATTACTATTGGCCCAACTGCGATTCGAACCCGAGATCCCTCGATCTATAGTCAAAGATGTAACCATTAGACCAACCAGACTCATAAATATATTGTGGTAAACAAAATTTTGGAGAAACAAGAAGAAAGTTAGATTAATTCCTTAATTAGAACGTTACCTTTGGCTATGTAATTTGAAGTGCGTATTAGCATATATCTGTATGTATTCATGTTATATTACCGGCTGTCATGAGATAGTGTTAGTCTAATTAACGTAAAATTACACAGATGTGAAGTTAGATAAGGCTCGGCTAAATCAGGCTCTTGATTTAACTGTTGTAATCTTGTAACTGACATTGTTGAAGGCTCCATTGATTAAAATTACTACGTAAACATTGTATAAATATAAACTCTTAACCACATGTTGCAACGGTTTAGAATACGTGTGTAGCCACCCCATTCCTACCGGTGTTGTAGCAATTGAAAGGCCAATTCTGCTGCATAACATCTTCAGCAATAAAAAAGGCCGATTGAGCCCAACTTGCACCGCCTGCTCGCTAAAACATAAAAGAAAAAAAAACGTTACAGCGGTCTTAGATTTCAAATTATTCAATTTGTGCAAAAAAAATAAGTGGTAGGCGGTAAAGCATTAAAACGAAATAATAGTTTGTTATTGTGTTTTCCTTTTCTTTTTTTTTTGTTGATGTCCTAAATCTTAAATCTCAATAAATGTTATTTATATTTGTAAAACCTAAAAAGGGTGTAAACTAAGTTTTAAATACTGGAAAAATATTGTATTAAGTAAGCTCTTATACACTTGAACGCAAATAAAACTTTGTCTTTCTTAAATTCAATTGTAATATATTTATGGTTCTTATTTCAGATGTGAAAGTGGAAGGCTATCCAACTATGGTGTGGTTTCATGGAGGCAATTTCGTTCGTGGAAGTCCCAATACCATCAATCCATTTCATCTTGTTCTGAAACAAAAGGTATGCAAACACATATTTAAATATTTAATTATAAAAATATTCATAAAGCAAAATTTTAATTGAGTTACGAAATTGTGTATACAGTTAAAGAAATAGTAGTTATATAATATGGGAAATCTCTCAGAAAACCAATTTAACGAGTCGTGTTTGTTGAAACGTCAGAGAAAAATTGTAAAGCTTAGTAAAATTTTCATATTTCCAGGTAATATTTGTCTCCGTGGCTTACCGTTTGAATATATTTGGATTTTTCTCCACGCTGGATAACGAAGCGCCCGGCAACTTCGGATTATTAGACCAAGTAGCTGCATTAAATTGGGTTAAAAATAACATTGAAAGTTTCGGAGGAGATCCTGAAAACGTCTGCATATTTGGACACGACGCCGGTGCTGTGAGCGTGGGGCTTCATTTAATCTCATCTTACTCGTCCGGATTATTTCAAAAAGTTATAGCCATGAGCGGAAACGTTCTCTCGCCCGACACAGTAAACATCGCAAGGAAAGAACTCATCACGGTCGATAAAGTTGCGAACGCATTTAGTTGCTTTCGAAAACCAACTTATCAATTACTAGATTGTCTGAGACGAGTTAATTACCAGGCGCTATTGGATATCGGCGAACCGTTAGCGGAGTGGAAACCTTTAGTCGATAATGGTTTTAGCAACATTTCTCTTCCATTTCTCACAGATCTTCCAAGTAAAATGTTCAAAGATGAAATATTTAGTCCTGTACCAGTATTAACTGGCTATACTAACATGGAAGATGCTTTACTGCTCGATAAAGATGGCCAAGAAGATTCGGGTATAAGTCAACGAGAATTTGATGTTATGAGAGAGGAAGTTGTACTATCTGATATAACTGTAGATAATAGCTCATGTTTTACAAACCAACATCACATACAGGACGCAGTTGCATTTTTCTACAAACCCATTCCACCTACAAAAAATGAGACTGTTTTAAGAAAATTATTTCTCGATTTTTACACTGACAAAGTATATGGGGCCACGACATATCAACTTGCAAAATATATTAGCAAACATTCTCCAGTTTATCTATATCGCTTTGATTTAAAACCCTTTTCAGATGTCGCCAATGAGGGTATTCCAAATTGGGTGGCGGTGCCTCATAATTTCGACCTAATTTTTACATTTGGCTTACCACATTTAGCACTGCCTGAAGACTTAACGAAATGGGACTACAGAGACAAAAGCATATCAGAAATTATAATGAAGATGTGGTCGAATTTTGCGTGGTACTCGAATCCTACTAATTCTGGTGTAATTATACAATGGGATCCTTTTGAAGAAGAGAAACCTGGTTTCTTTATAATAGATAGACAAAACTTTACCATGAGCACTGCACAGACCGTGAATTACAAGGCTTTTGAATTTTGGACGGATTTTTATCCCAAAGTCGTAGAAATAGGTACAAAATGTTGTAAAGAGGTACAAGACGAGTCTGGGGCATCCCCCGTCAAACTCGAAAGATTAATTTTACATCTGGTTACGTTGCATTTGTTTTATATTATTTTTACCTCAACTTAGTTCAAGCTATTAAATGTTTTAATGTTATTTTTGTATAGTCTATATAAATTTAAAAGAGACATAATTTATTTACGTTAATATTAAGGCCACTGTAAAATGTATTGTAATATTTACTTATTTGGAAATATATTAAAATTACATTGTACTTAAAATGTTTAGTCTTTTTTTCTAGTACTCGTAGTCAGAGATTAATTAATCGAAATTGTTTTCGGAAATACAAATAATGGTTACTTTTTATTTCCCACAGGCGTATTGTTTGAATTTTTAAGTGAATTTAAATGGAAACGAGCCTTAAGTGAGTAAACATAAACAAAGCATTTTCCTTATTCTGGTTAAATATTTGAAGGTCAGAAAGTATATGTAAGAAAGAAATAAATAAAACTTTTGCAAAGCGTATTATTGATGTTTCACGGAATTTTAATATGGGGATTTTTATTGAAGGACCAATATTTTTATAGATTATAAATTTAATATTATTGAAAAATATTATGAAAGAAATAGTGCATCTACTAACTGTATCAGTCAAAAGTAATTATACATCTACCTATTTTTAAAACGTATATAGACTTTTAGACCATGTCTTATTCTGGTATATAGGCTAAACTATTAACATAAATTCGAAAGTTTATGAGGATGTATGTATGTGTGTTTGTATCTCTTTCACGCAAAAACTACTCCGATTATGATGAAAGTTTGTATTCATATAGGTTAGGGTTCAGAAAAACATACAGGCTGCTTTTAATCAGAAGTTAAGCGGGTGAAATCGCGGGGCGCGGCTAGTAGACTATATTACTATAAAGTTTCATCTAAATCCATACAGTACTTTTTATGAGAGTAACGATCATACATAAAGTCACAAACTTTCCCATTTCATAGTTCAACAGTAGAACATACGTTATAAATGTATAGCATATCAAAGTTATCTAAACGTAAATACCATTAATCATAAATAACCGATACTTTATTACTTATATCTATTGAGCACAGATTATGCGCTTCATAATAATATTAACGGGAAATCATCGCCAGTGTTTTTGCACAAAACGGAATAACCAGTTGGTTTTACACCGTGGTGACTAACACATGTGTGCTTTTAAATATATTTAATATAAAGACTGTTGTGAGGAACACCAATTGTTTACAAGCCGGTGTGATAGTGAAGTTATCGGTGAGTATGATTTATAAACAATATGCTTTAATGTTATTAATGCATGCCAAAATATCTATACACATTATCAAGTCGCTTGCGCAAGCTTCTTAAAAGTAATATAAATTAAAACATCGTTGTGTATATTATGTTTAATGTACTTGTACTCCAATTACGGGATTTTATATGTACTTACATATAAAATCCCGTAATTAGAGGAATAATTTCATTGTTTAAATGATAAAAATATAATAGTAGGAAACGCATCGTTTTACGCAGTGGCAAGTAATTAAGTGCAATCACAGTCAGTGTTATTTTCTTTATCAATTTTTATAATTTTACATTATTTATCATAACACTAAGGGCCCTAATGCCATAAAAGAGGTTTTGTTCTGATTTTGACCTGAGTGCAACAAAAGAGGATTTTTATGACTAACTCTTATTTATTGTACTTTTTTCGTTGTTTACTTACGTCATAGCAGTTAGAAATATAAGAAATAATATCACATTTTTTACTAAATATTTCTTTTAATTTTTATTTATTTTGGCCTAATAAGCAAATACAAAGAGGTACTTTGTTTTCATCCTTATAATATAGAAATTTAACAAATATATATAATATATCGTATTTAAATAATGCATAGGTTGATAGGTAGCTAGTATGTAATCAATTTGAAAATATATATGAGATATACATAAGTTAATTATCAACAAAGATTATAAATGTCAAAAGTTAAATAATATTGCAAAACAGCAGTATAATTTATTATTTATGGATCTATTAATATCCATGCAATAAGGTTTCCTATGACATTGCTAAACATCTTCGTTTAAAATGACTTGTAAATTTTGGTCGTCTATTAATAAATTTATAATTAAATTAGTGATCTACTGAGTTTCGTTTAAGGTATGGAATTTTTAAAGCAGGTAGGAAGAGTTCTGTTAATAATGTAAACAGAAAAGTTTATTAAAGAAAACCATTATTTTATTCATGAAAACAAAGAAAACTCCATTCAAAAATTTCGGAAACTTCGCTTGATACACCCGGAAATCGATTCACCTAAAATCTTTTAAAATTGCACCCTTTATTGCACCGATCATTATGTCCAATTATAAGGATGAAATCTCTTTAACAAACTTAATAAATGAAGTGATATTCTTATCATTATTTATACCATGAAACCTAGACTTACAAATTCGAGAGATAGTCCAAGCACTTTTACTATTTAATCTTATACCCTTAGGGACATATTCTTCTTCAAAAGCCTGTAAGATATTATTTATTAAATCCTAAATTATTATTCATCTCTGAAACCTCTAATAAAATTAAAAAGTTGTGGTCATCTTCCTGAACAACTGATGAGATTACAAACAAATTAGACAGAAGGAACTCAATCATGATTGTTACTAGCAAAAATGTTTTATATTGCAGGGCTTTAGATCTTTTCATGTATTTTTACCATGAACACTGCATCGCGGTAATATGTTATAGTCACTAATTAACATTTGTAGATCAAATTTATGTATTGAAGTAATATAAAGCGATAATTCAGCTTCAGAAAACAAAACAAATTGGAGACTGCTCAATTTAGATATTTGAAACAAATGTTTATTTCTCAACGTCAATTATTTTATTTCCACTATTGTATTTAGTAAGGGAAATATCTACAAGCAAGTGCACTCGAATCTACACAGCTTCACAATTTTTATAAATATTTACAATATTGCAAAGAAGTAAATAAAATTTAATTCCACAGGACATGTTTTCGTCAACCACATTTTTATTGCTGATAACAGCGTGCCTGGTGGCCGGTCAGCGACCCTCCTTCGCGGGGTTCAGACCCATCGGCTTTCCAGATCTGGCCAACAAAACAAACGATGATCTTGGCAATAGGTATCTTTTAACAATTTTATTTATAAGATTTAAGAGAATGTTAATTATCATAATATGACATTTTAGAAGATTCTAAATAACGACGGGTGCTTTGTATCGGCAAAGATAACTTATACTGTTTTGTACTCATATAATATTAATATAAGTCGTTGTTAAGCATAGTACTATAAGTAGAAATTGTTCGTGATGGTCAACAATGTGGTATTCCCACATTGTTGACCAAGATTATAATATACATTATAATAAATGTAATTTATTGAATTCTAGAAAGAATGTAATTTTAACTATAATAATAAAAAGAGATTTGAGTATATCTTGTCCAAAAACACGCTGTCCCATATTGGTTTTATTAAGCAAAGTTTAAACCCAAGTTTTACTAATGACAGACACAGCTCCAAATAAACTTTTTAGTAGTAATTGTACTACTGAAATTTCCCTTTTTCAAACATCAGTTTACCAGAATTTTGCCATATTGGTGTTACAAAAAAGCACATAACATTTGTTACTATACAACTGACTGACGTAAATTCCTATATTTTTCCTTGTTTTTGTACCGTAAGTCCGTTTTAAAATTTCTTGTTAATTTGACGAAAGCATTAAGCGGAGCAAATATTTGACTCGACGCCTCTTTAATTTTTGTACCGTTCTGTGTAATACTTTCGGAGATAATCACTACGGTATCTTAAACATTTTATATTATTTGCACTTTTACTTATTAGCGGTAATTTAAATGTTAATATTTCGGTCACTAGGGTAAAACTTATTTATTTATTTAAGAGTATAACTCTTTATTCCACTATACAAATATATTATACAAGAGGTATCAAGATATACAGAAAAAGCAAAAAAGGCGACCTTATCCCTTCACAGTGGTTTCTTCCAGGCATTTTAAATAATAAATTAGAAATTTTGTTTGTGTTTGAAAATTGCATGTTTGCCTTTGATATGAATATCATTGGATTATTTCAATATATCATTAATTTCTAGATTCGGCGATGACGGTGAACCACTCCCATTGCCGATCGAAGCTAAAGGCGACTACGAACTAGTGAAGAGAATCAGTAAGATGCCGATAGACAAGCAACCCTTCTGGTACATCAACTGGAAGGCTCTAGAGGAACAACGTCGTAACCCCCAAACTTACGACCAAAGACCCAATGTCTTCGTTGATTCTTTGTCCAATACTGCTGCTAATACTGCTTCGAACAACGTTAATCCACAAAATACTGATTTAGCGTCTAAATTTGGCACTGTTAACTCAAATAGTCCATCAAATAGTGGCGTAGCATCTAGTACTATTAATTCTAATCAGCCACAGGAGACTCAAACGCAACAAAATCAGGGACAAGCACAGACAAACAATCAGTATGGACGAAGGCGATCATACAGGCATTATTAAATAACATTCGATAAAGCGAGCTTTGATACAAATTGACTTGCTTCTTTATTTGCCGGTATACAATCGTTTTAATAATTAATAGTATAGTGTACTTCTGATACTCTAAAGCAATGTTAAAATGATAGGTTACCGGTAAATAAGGAAACGGGTTTATATTTTGGTGCATTTTCATTTGTTTCATAGATGTGCATTACCTTTAATTGAATTACTTAGGTCTGATTAATATCCGCCTTTGGTAAACATATCTATCACATTATATTCTAAAATTAGAATATTTGTATTTAACATGTAGTGTAAGAACCACATTGATATTATTGTACCCTGCCTATTTTTGTTTACATGAACAATAAAATATTTTTTATACATTTATTGCCTTTTTATTTTTTTAGTAATCTACCGAGCGAAGAAGCTCTCAGAATCGAGATGGCCGGGCGATTATATGTTTGTAAGTATGAACAACTTTGAACGACGATATCTTGAGTATTGTTTATCCGATCTTGATTAAATTTCAAACATGAGTGAAATCGGTGGGGGAGTTTCGAAGATAGGGGGGTGAAATAGACAATTTTCATATGAATATAGCTGAGTGCGGTATTAAATGGAAGGTCTTGATTCCAACATAACAATACGAGGTCTAGCTCAGAGCGAGCCACAAGTTATGAAAGTATTTATTCAATACAGGATGTCCCGCGCGACTTCACGTAGTTCGGTAGAATATTGCTATAGGCTGTACAGAATATAAAAAATAAATAAATAAATATTCCTGGCATTAAAAAAAACATGACGCAGGAATGAAAGTTGTAGAGATACCTAGTTCACAATCTATAAAGGGTAACCGGATACTCGGGTAGTTTTGCCCTCAGTTTTTTTATGCTATAGCTGTCAAGCGGAGCATGCGGTTCACCACGGTTGATATTAAGTGACTGACCGCAGCCTATAAACATCTATGACATCAAAGTGTGAGATGCTTAACAGGTCTGAAGGAAGGGGAAGGAATAAGGGGAGGTTTAATGATAGGAAGTTGGGAGATGAGATAATAGGAATGGAATACAGGCCTCCGCTCACCATACGAAAGACATTGCAAAACTACTTGACACCGGTATTCTGCTGAGGGGTGGTAATTTCACCTGTACCAATCGTGCAATGCTCAGCTCCCACCCTTTCAACGCTGAAGATGTTATACAGCAGAATTGCCCCCTGTCGACACCCACGGGGAGAAATGGGGTGGCGACACACGTATTCTAACCTGTCGCCATACAGGTGTTCTAGCTGAACGGATCCAAATCTGTAATCTGTGTGTAATATGATTTTAGGGTAAGTTCTCATCGGCCTGAACGGAAAGACGGAACGCACTTTTAACTGAACTTTTTTAATTGTATCAATACCAAGGCAGCATCACATAATACTTCAACAGTTTCATACAAAATTCGCGAACACTTCCTTACAACACTATCTTTTCATGTATATGCACAAAACCGATCATTTAAAACTGCATCAGTTTGACCTGACCCGTCCTGATCATGTATGGCACGCTTCATTTAAAGATATTTTTGGAAAATGCAGTGAACAATATCGAATGGTCTCTTTATATGAAGACTTATAAAACGTATTACACTCGTTAGTCATAGTGTGACAATGTTGGCCGAGCGCCAGGTCACAACTGTAAGAACCTTTCGGCTTTCCACCAGAACCGTCGGCTGCCAATCGCTGGCTTAAATGATCGATATTTTAAATAAATGTGCATGAAATCTTACCATTATTTTTTGATAAACGTATTGTTACATATTGAATTAAATTCTTAAAAATTATTCGCGTGTTAGTGCGTTAAAATAAACACGAAAATATACATTTTGTTATTTTGGTATGTAATTACGATAAAAAGCCCGCAAAATAAGGTCCTCTGAGACTCTTACTGGAACCTTTTAAATAATAACATTTTTTACCACAATATCTTCAACTCTTTTCAAAACTAAATACAATTCTATTATGAATATTATTTCCTCACTAAAACATAAATGATTTTTGGTTCAAAAAAAACAAATATTCAAGTAATAAAACACATTATATTGACTTTTAAATAAATAAACCTTAATTACTAAGCGTATACTTACAACTACCTTAGAAAAATATAAATTATAGCAAAATGCAATATCCTACAAAGAATGACTCAAAACATTGTTCGTTTCAGATTATGGTTTTTACAACTACCCGAATTTGTAAAGTAACAAAAAATACACTTCGTATTAAATTTGAGGGTAGTTGTAAAAATAAGAGCCTATATAGCACAGCCCTAATTGAGTGTTAAGTCTTATAACAAAATATTTATACATTTGAAGAATTTTCCAGACACGACTATGACACAGATTCTAAGTAAACATAATGAATCATCACTTAAATCATTATAATTAATTGCGGAGAGGAATGCATTGTAAGTTTATTTTAATTGAAAAAAAAACAGAACAATATTTTCCATCAATTTCAAATACAAATAAAATCGGATCAATCATTTTGAAGCGCAAATAAGTAATTTATATTGATAAGAAAAATATTATATAAAAATATTCTTTACAAGGGCCCAGAGGGGATTGGATCGAAGTTATTAACGAAGAAGTATTTAGACAAGAAAATTGTTCGCAAAAAATCTCTAGATAGAAATTCTTAAATGATAGATGTTATATACAAGGGAAATTAAGATAAGGATATTTAACCGTAAATATTATAAAATAATACCATTTGGTACCGTTTATCACCTATCAATACATTCACACAATCACGATTAGTTGTGAGCAAATCGCGTAAGTACAAAAATCACAAATCACAAACTATACAATAAAATTACAATTCAATGCATTGCTCATCGACTCTTCAGTCAGAAATTGTCAATAAATTAAAAAACTGCACAGATAAAATACGAATCGTATTTGGCATAAACGAATAATAATACTTTACAGAAGCCTGTTTCGTTCGGAAACGCACTCTAAAACAATATAAGCTCTCGTTTTAAAAACTCACAACGAAAAACAATAAAGGTTTTAACAATTTTTATTACCGGGCGATGAAGAAAATGAGCGGTAAAGTCAAGATGGCGGATATACTTATTCTAGAAGCGGTATTTGCGCCCGTGACTGAAGGAAGGCGTACACTTTTGTAGTGACAAGATTTTTCTGATGCATCGTTGCTGGATAATTTCGTGTAGTTAGGGTAGTTTTGAATTTGGATCGGCTGAAACGAAAAATAAAATACTTATTTTCATTGAAGTAAAGTACCTATAACTCAAACATATAACAAATAATAAAGGGGTATTGATGAGATGTCAAGTGGAAATATTTGTTTGGAGATATCTAATACAAATATAATATTGAATTAGAAATTGAAAATCGATGTCGAATATAATATTAATATAACGTTAATATTCTTCCTTTTCTGTATTACTATAAAACTGTTACAAGAGAGTATCAGCTTGTTTGTTTAAAAACTGCAGAGATTTTAATATAACTTTATGCGTTTAATATCCCTATATGAGACTTTATAGGTTTTATCCCGTGATATGTGGATCTGGGAGGAAATGTGGAACTTTTTGATGTTTATTTTGAAATTACCGTATATTTCGTACTTAAACCACGCGAGCAAAGCCGTGGGCGGAACGCTAGTCTATACATATAATAAAACATTAAACTGACCATTTCCGTACATTGAATATGAATGAAATGAATTACTTGTATCTACTATACTGTAGAAATGAAAATTCTGTACATTGAAATATTTAAAAAGCAATTAGCGGGGGTTGGTACTACATGACTAAAGAACCCGAAAATGTGGTTGGATATTTTTTGTCTCTCTGTATGTTTGTGCGCGCATTTCATGAAAGCTACTGATCCGACACGAATGCGGTTTTCATAGATGCACTCGTCTTTTTTCACCCCTTTAGGGTCACGGGTGGATTCTAGTTTATAATATGTAATATTTATAAGGTAGATGTAAATATAAGTATAGAAATGTAAATAGAAAAATGATTATCACTCACCGCTCCCCAGGTATCGTCTCTCTTCTTGCAGAAGGTCATGTGCCACCCTCTGTACAGGGTCTTTTCTATCTGCTCCGTGAGTAGAGGCTCAGACCAGGGCATCTCGTTCAGATGCGCCATGAATGTCTTGTTGCGGAACTCCGGAGGCTCCTTGATTACTAGACCCTCTGTAATGAAATGTGTTCTTTGAATAAGGATAGTAATATCGTCGATAAAGGAATAAAGGCAGATGGAGTGTTCCGAAGACTCGAGTGACGCTAACTACACGTGCATCTGTGCGAGTGAAATTTGAAAATTTCGAAGCCCTCGTGATGTGTTGTGTCAAACTAGACGATCATTTTTCTTTTTGATTTTGAAGTTTGTATTTGCTTTTCGGCGTCACTCGAGTCGTCGGCCGCACTCCATCTGCCTTTTATTCTCTAAACTGTGAGTAATATATGTATATTAAACTCAAAAGTGACTGACTGACACGGTGAAACCTATCAACTCACAGGCCAAACCACTGGACGGATCGGGCTGAAATTTAATATTTAGATGTTATGACATAGGCCATCCGCTAACAAAGGATTTTGATCAAATCCCGCAGGAGGTACAGCTAGTATTATACAATAGTTAAGGTAAATTCAGTAAAAGAATGAAAAATATGGATGAATTTATACTGATATTATAAAGCGTGAAATTTTTTTCTTTGAACGTGCAAAACTATTGAATGGAGTTTAAAAATTCTGGCAGCTTATAATAGGTTCAAAAGTTTTAAAGACGTTGATTTGGCACCTGTTTAGTAGAACAATGTCTAATAACTAAACGCGTGTCTAACAATGGTCTAAGCTTTTCGTGTGTTTTACTTTAAACTATCACTACACAACCATTTGTAGCAACGTTTTTTAATACAATTATTGAACAGTTGTTTATCTTTTTTGTTATAAGACCGAGAATGTTTAATTTCGAAGCACACAAAGTTGTAGTAACAATCAGTTCAATATTATTTGACTTCCAATTGTGAACTTCAAATCCTTAGTGCATGATAGTTTCCAGACAGGCTTAACGCAACTAATCCACAATCTCATTCAAATAGGATAATACGTGATTGAACATAAAGTCTTGTTATCATTGAAGAGTCAAACCATAGACATAATCCTCTTATAATTAGAAGCATAAGGAGAATCAAAACATTATCGATCGGTAACATAATCCTTTAATGATTTCGATTAAGGAAAAAATACACTCTTAGTAACTAGTAGTACCCATGGCTTAATTCGTACTTGCATTCGTTTTTCTATGTTTACTATAGTGAAATACATCGTCATAATTATATAGATGAATTTTTGAAGTGGAAACTATAAAGGAGTTTCGAGGCCGATTTTGACGATTAACACTGCATCATTGATAATTTTAAGCTTTTATACTAGGTGTGTACTATGGGACTGACATAGCCAATTATGACTCAAAGTCCTTAAATAAATTATAAAAAATCACTGCATCATTGGATTTTTGAAAAACTGATTTAGCAAGCCAGGAACGAACCCGCTAATTTGGCTAAAAAGAAACAATAGAAACATTCCCAATAGTTTAGGATTGAGCCATTTCAAAAATTCACCATGTATAGGATTCTAATAAAATATTTTTTCAAATCAGTCTATTAACTTCGACTCCTATTTAATGCACACAAAGAATTGAGGCTATAATATTGTTAAGTATTATTTTGAGAAGCGATAATAATGTAATAATGTTAACAATTACTTACTCATAAGACCAACTCCTTGATCGTCGCCAGCTAAAGACGTAATATTGCTCTCGATTTCTTGCGGCAAACCTTCCAAGTTCCTGAAGAAAAAAATAATTATGATTCTTGCATTTAATAATACATCTAACGCAATGTGTGGTAATTTGTCTTCAGTAAAAATAATCAAATTATATTATAAGGTAATTCCATCCAGACTATAAGTAATGCTTATTATTTATATAATTTATATTTTGTATTGTTACCTCTTGATGGAACTATATCTTGACTGATTTGTACAAAAAAATACTTCACTAGTTAACTGTGGAACTAGTGCAGTGTTTTTTGTACAAATCGATATTATTTATATCTACACAAAATTTAGTCTCTCATTTAATTATTTAATATATCAAAATTAATTCTTATTTAAGAGTACTGTGAATTAACCTACATCACATATCTCACTCACCCAGAAGACAGGAATATCTTTTCCACTTGCATCATACTGAGCCCGTAGAACTCCTTAACTCCGAACGTCTCGAAGAATTCCACCACCGGCGTCATGGAGTAGCAGCCCGCGAGCTCGGTGCGAGGGTAGTACAGAATGAATGAGAGGCACATTTCCTAGAAAAACACGATCTATAAGTATAGACAAATGTACTCACTATATTTATGTTTTAGTGTAGTGTAGTAGGCAAGCAGAGCATGCGGTTTAACTGATGTTAAGTGACTGACCGCAGCCCATGAACATCTACAACATTAGAGTATCGCTGATGCCTTGCCGGCTTGAGGGAAGGGGAGGAGATTAATGATGGGAAATTGGGAGACGAGTGGAACAGGATGGGAGAGAAATGGGATGGGAATATAGGTCTCCGGGCCTCCGCTCTGCGAACGAAACACAGTACTATACTGCTTCACGCCGGTCTATTGCTGGGGGATGGTAATTACACCGGTGTGAGCTTGGCCCAGTTGTGCAATCTCGCTCCATTAAAGATCTAACACGTATCTCTTCTAATATTATAAATGTGAAAGTAACTATGTCTGTCTATCTCATTTTCAATCTTAAACTATTGAACTGATTTGAATTAAATTTTGTACAAAGACAAAGATTCGAGATAGGACATAGGACAGTTTTAATCCTGAAAATCTCACAGCAACGGGAAATATGCGTATGTGAAACAGCAAAGCACCGCTAGTATAGAATATAATTAACATTTTTAAACAGCTATGGTTCATAAACAAACCTGTGTAGCAGAATATCCTCCTAGTATCGGTTTATCGCGGGCTGAACTGTCGTAGGTGCATTCAGTTATGAGTGTGTCCCGTTTGTAGAACTTCCTGCCGCCTGGGACGATACGGGACTGTTGATACCGAGCGTCGTACACGTTTTCCTGAAATAAACACATTTGTATTATTTAAATAAGTAAATTATAGTAGTTTTACAATGAATGAAAATATATTTTTTTTTACACTTTTTTTTAGTTACTTTCTGCATTTTTATAATCCTGCCATCTATTAAAATACTTATCAACAGAGCAAACTATTGACATGAGAAGCGCCATCTTGCGAGCTTTTGAATAACTTCAATAACCTACGTAGCACTATCATTTGAACATAGTTCTCTTATATTAGTACGCCTGGTAATTCATAGATGGCGCTTTATTCAATTTCTCACCTCTGATATTTTCGGTAGTTCTTCGTTGCCCCTGATGTGCTTGAGGGTAATTTTTCTAGCGGTGCCGTGAGCGTGAAGCAGAACGGAGACAATATTGATTCCTTCTTCTGGCATTGTCTGCAAAATATAAATGTCAATATATTAATTTTTAAAGTATTTAAAATGCAAAGGTTGTACAAAGAGTGGGTTTTATCAGAAATTCATATAGGAAGGTTAGACTATAAGTTTAAAATATAGTTAAAAAGTGATAATCAGTTATCTCGCTACTTTCATATAAGTAAAACAAAAAGGTTTAAAACCTTTGATACAATTTTTAAATAATTAAGAAATTGTTAGTAGTAATGGACTTTTAAGTTTTAACCTATGTTACGTTTTAGCGACCATATTATCATATTACTGAATTAATTAAAATATAGACTGCTCCTAAAGGTTACCTAATAAACTGTAGGGTATTAAAAATAGGTTATTTTTACTATGAAAGTAGTAGTACTATGTTTTGTGCAAATTTTTACAGTGGCTTTAAAAGCCCTTGACAACTATTTCCACTGAACCGAAACGTTCAGCGATTTTCCATTAATTCTAATGCTTTAATCCATCTTCGTGATTGATGTTAAAATAATTTATACATTCCAATGAAATTTCGAATTACTGTAATTGATATTGAATTAAATAATTTACATGCGTTTAAATCGTATGATTCATCCGAATATTAATTAAGTATCTATACTTATTTAAAGCATAAGTTTGTTTGAACACGCTTATATGAGGAACTTTTGATCCGATCTAAAAAAAAATGTGTTATTATACTAAGGGATTGAACAGCTAATTATAATAAAATATATAGTAAGTACTAGATACCCGGCTTCGCACAAACTATATAATGCATGTTATATGTATTGGTATTCCACCTTACTAGTGGATAACTCTATACTCTATAGTATATTAATTAAAGAAAACCGCATCAAAATCTGATAATTCATATGTAACCTAATATAAGGTGACCCACTTGTCCTTTGCTCATAAATGTACGTGAATTACTGTTTTCAGTCATCTACGTCGATGTTTGACATCCCTTTTAGTAATCAAGACAATTATTCCATCTCTCTAGCGGGATTTAGAGGGACAGGTTAGACATTTACGCGGTTACTACCTAATATATAAGAGCAATTGGGTTAAGTTCTCAGCTGGATCTGATATTAAAAACTTCAGTTATAATTGAATATTCGACGGAATAACAGCGTGGTTTCTAGCACGCGATTGTTGTGTTACATTTTGACACTTAAGGCGCAAATACATTGGTCGATAAGTCGATCGATTAATTTGCGCGGGGCTCCTTGCATTCGGCATGAAGATCAATGAAACTAGTCATGCGGACTATATATATTCTTCTTCTGTGCCGCATGCTATAGCATGCGGCACAGAAATCCCCGCACCTCGAATGTTAGCTATAACGGCCAGTGAAAACAATTATCCCAATGCGGGCTGTATGGCATATGTTACAGAAATCCCCCGCATCCTGAATGCAGATCCAAAAGACCAATGTAAAAGTGCCTTTACGTTATTAGCGCACTCTAGCACTGACACTCAAATGCGCCGTAATATCTAACAGTAGTAGTGTAACACTATGACACTTACGCTATTAGTGCACTCTGGGCTGCAAATGCCGACAGTCCTGTAGGCGCGTTGCTTCGGCGGAATGACGTGTAGAACTGACACACCAATACACTTAGTAAAACACCATTGTAACATCTAGCAGTAGTAGTCTTACACTATGACACTTACGCTATTAGTGCACTCAGGGCTGCAAATGCCGACAGTCCTGTAGGCGCGTTGCTTCGGCGGAATGACGTGTAGAACTGACACTCCAATGCGCCTAGTAAAACACCACCTTAATATCTAGCAGTAGTAATGTTACACTATGACACTTACGCTATTAGTGCACTCAGGGCTGCAAATGCCGACAGTCCTGTAGGCGCGTTGCTTCGGCGGAATGACGTGTAGAACTGACACTCCAATGCACCTAGTAAAACACCACCTTAATATCTAGCAGTAGTAATGTTACACTATGACACTCACGCTATTAGTGCATTCTGGGCTGCAAATGCCGACAGTCCTGTAGGCGCGTTGCTTCGGCGGAATGACGTGTAGAACTGACACTCCAATACCGGCGCCCAGTAAAGCAGCATCGTGGTTTCGAAGTACTGGAGTGTAGTGAATTCTGATGCCGGAATTGTCCAAAACTGTACCGAAAACCAATTATAGTTAGAACCTTTATATGCCTAATTTTTTGTATAAAAATTATAATTTCCTATTTTAACTACTTTATGCTACCTTGGTCCTATCACAATTTTAACGGTAACTTAGATTCTGAATTTGCATAAATTCTTATTTTACACAACTCCTTAGTTACTTGTGAATATCTTTAACATCAATTATTTAAAATAAAGAGTTACCTGAATTACCAAATTTTAGATCAGAGATCTAACAAACATTACTCAACTATTTAACTCAAGCATACTACACAATTATCAAGACATCCTCACCCCATCGAAACACAAATCCGGATGGCTCTCAACAAATACAAAACAGTAATTATCTGAAACGTACTTAAAGCTTAGATAATTACTTACCCTCGTGTAACGCCTGGTTATCATAATGAACCTCCAACATATAGTACGAGACGCCACCTCGTTCCCCCAGAGGAATGCCGACGTTTTCTGGTAAGAATTCACCTGCAAGCGAAAAGGAACTTTATTAACATTACAATTGAATTTCTAATGTAATACACTAAGTAATAGATTGTTGTGGTATTCTATTAAAGGAATTCAGTTTTCACATCTTGAGGAAGATTAACTGTAGCGCGGTTTATTTGTGATTAAATGGGAGCTGATTTTGTTTACGTCATTAATTGATGTTCTGTATTAACCTGGGTATTATTTGCTGACTAATCCATGTTCTATATTTCTTTATTTCTATTCTTATATTCTGTAATCTTGATAAGTTTCCAAGCAATGTTAGCTTCCTATGATTCTAATATTTTATGTATAACATTGACATTATAATAACGACCAGTGAAAACATGCAACTTGGACATCAACAAAATACAAAATTTTCTTACCTTTAGAACCCATAGCCCACGCAGCAATAGGAGTGACACAGGTCGCCAACTCATCAGGTCTGCTCGGTCCAAAGAACCCTTCCCCCTCCGCCCACTCACTCCACAGCCTCTTATCGTGGTCCTCTGCGCACTCGTACAAAACCATATGGTGGACTGGAGACAGGCTGTCCTTTTCTACCACAGCTTTACCGTATCTGATTGGTCTACTGTCTATCAAGGGTTGGTAGCCCACGATGTGGTGTTTTTGTAGAAGCTCAGGCGCTTTGAACACCTTGCACCAGAATAGAGTTGCCATGAAGTGAGGAATGGTAAGCTGAAAGGGAGATTATACATATTATTTTTACAATTTAATAAACGTTTAACTACAGCACTAAATAATGTATCAAAAATCATGGATAGATAGGAATTTCAGTTTGTATGATGTGAGGTACACAAAAGTCATAGCAAAGGAGTCGACAGGATATTGAAATCAAAGTATATAAATAGTAGTAAATAATTTGTCTGACTTTCGTAAGCAAAACAAGGGAAGGATAGAATATTGAAAACGGTCGTAAAAACATAAGAATGTTGTAGCTGGAAGACTACAATTAATGTTAGTTTTTGTAAATAAGTCACTCTTTCATTTCAAATTCGTAATACTCGAGTCATGAGCAAGGTAATACTTCATTAATAATTCATGGCTGGATTTGTCTACGCAAAATTGATTAACTACATTACAAAATAAGCCGGCGACGAATAAGCCAATTTAAAAATATGTATTTTCGAATGTACTTGAAACACTACAAATTTTGTATGTTGAAATTATTATTTCAGTCAATTTAAAGGTCGAGAGGCAATTTTTCCCACGAAACATTTAATGAATTTTCGTTAAGCTCACTCGAAAACTGATATTTATTTTATCAACAAGTTTAAATGATGTATTGAATAGGTATTTTTTACTATACGTGAGCGGAAGTAATAAATACAGTTCATTAACACGCAGACGCCGTGCTAGCTTTATTTTAATGTTTCCAAGTAATTAAGCGAAAGAAACTAATAGGTGTCAATATTGAATCTAGTTATTGCCTTTTGAAAATAAAACTAAATATTAAACACGAACGAGATTAAGTACCCTATTTTTGAAAGTTTTAATATGAACGGACGCTTATTAATCTTCGGCGAATTTCATTCTTTGTATTTGTACTCTATTTGCTATCAAAAAACGGAAATTTGTTTTCTTTTTTAATTAATGTTAGAGCGGATAAGAAGAGCATGCGGTTCACGTGATGTTCCCTAGCCCATGAACATCTACAACATCAATACTTTGAGTATTGCAGATACCTTGCCGGCTTGAAGGAAGGGAAGGAGATAAAGAGTTGATAATGATGTACATGTTTGTAATATTTTATATAGGCTAATCTCTGAAACTACAGGGTAGATTAAACAAGCGTTTCCAAGTATGATGCAAGGTACATGTGCATACGCAGGTGAAACCGCGTTGCACAGCTAGTATGACAATATACGTTTTCTGATTAATATAAATGGTGTAGGTACTTACATTAGTGATTCTGACATCCCAATGCTTGAGGGGTACAGTGTCTGGTTTGGAGAGTGGCTGCAGAAGTCTCAAAGGTCTGGTGCCACTGTGGACGTGTCTGGGTAGCTCCCCGTCTGAGCCTTCTGGACCAAGGGCCCATAGGATCTGAGTTGTGTCTTCCTGGGCACAAAGTGAGAAATTAATATGATAGTCCCAATGACAAGTCATCTGCAGGTCTACCGTATTATAAAAGAGTTCTTACTCGAATGAAAAGAAAAATCCATACGAAAGATAGAAGACTAAAGGAGTATTTAATAACTTGAATTGCATGACCGTCCTCTTCGTTATATTAAACTACAACTTATACGTACATAGTAATGGACAACAAAACTTTATTGCACCAGAAGGTGTGGGTTTGACCCTAACGACATTACGTGAACATTTTAATTATCAATAGTATTATGAAATGGGGTACTTACTCCAATAATAAAGTCTTGTTTATCGCACGTGTCTAACTGCCTCCTGAACTCCAAAGTAGTGTGGGTGTCATTCTGGTAGCCAGAAATCAGTTCGTAGTTCTGCACCTCGTCGGCTACAGCTCTGTCTTCGAAGGTGAGGCCGTGACAATCCTGGAAAGAGGAAAATGAGCCTTATAATGCTGTTATTTAAGTTGACTTTTGGTTACATTTTGCAGAGAAATATTGGCAATTATGCGTTTGAAATTTTTAAAAGATGTAATGTCTAATTGAGGGGTTTAAGCGTTGAGACGATAATTCATCTGCGACATTTAATGTTGTAGATGTTCATGGGCTGCGGTTAGTCACTTAACATCAGGTGAACCGCTTACCTGCTATAACATAAAAAATATACGAATCAAGTACATACTTAAATAATGATTACCTATTGTTGTGAGATTTAAAAATTTCAATTTAAGCTTCAATTCGCGATGAAGCTATTAGATTTTTACTACACAACAAACAACATAAAATAGCAATTTCGCGAATGTGTTCGTAAAAATACAAAATTTATTGTTGCAGGTACGAGGAAATAGCGATAGATATTGATGAAAGCCGAAATACTGGCGTAATTGGAACGCTTTGGACCAAATAACAACCAACATGTTCATTTGAATCGTGTTTTAACACTTTTATATGGGTGGTATTTTATTTGGATGACAAAGCTAAACCTTTGCGATTGGTTTTTTATTTACATGTCATGCGTAGATACATGCTCTACAAAATACAGAAATGTGACGTACACGCGAGCGAAGCCGCGGACGGAAAGTTAATATTAGCTATGGAATTATGTATATCAAAAAATTAAAATTTGAATGTTTGAGAGTTGGTCACGCTGGTACTAAACAGGATTATTTATATTATATTTTTTATTAATCTATAGATGCCGAAGTTATCGCGAGTGAATAATACAATAATTTATATTCCTTAAATTTTTAAATACACAAACAAAAATTCTTAACGTTGGATATAAATTAAAATGTCTACGCAGATAAGACTCATGACATCGTATCAGGCAAAACTAATTTATCATTAGATAAATAAAATAACGTATTCTTTCAGACAGCTGCGGTTCCACAAATCCTTCGATTAAGAAGTTTCTATTAAATTATTTTTTTGTGACAGGCTTGCCCTTTATCAAATCGCCTAGGTAAAAGAGGAAGCTGTTCTATGCAACCCCTTATTAAAACCATCTTACAAGAAAGCATCCTTATACAAATCACTGCTAACAAACATGAACTCTATTACCAAGGCAAACGAACTATTTTAGTCATGTTGTAATTCTTGCGTTTTTGTCGACCAAACAGCTGATGGCTTTTGAAAATAGTATGGCAGATGTTATGGGTGTGCAATAAAGATAAGTTATAATACCTATTTCTTGTTTTTTCCACGGCAGATGTCGCACACGCACGTGCCGCCCCGTATGTTCCTGCACCTGGCTTCGCTCGTAATAGTTTCATTTACCAAATGTCAATGCGCTTACGTCCTTTGTCCGAGATACCACAAGCTTTACGAGCTATATAAAATATTATTTCGCGTTGAAGATTTTTATACCGCGCGAAATAAAAACGTCGAGTGTCAAGAATAAATTTGTAAGCCTTTTGGCGAGCGATAAAACGTTATGATAAAATGGATGAAATATTTCGCTATAAGCTTCGTTTGGCGATACTTAATTTTGTTGTGATAATACCCTTTACACTATTTGAGTGATTTTCCTTGTCCGAGTGTTTTTATAGAAATGGTATCAAATCCAATTGTGTTCTTTTTTGCAAAACAATGCTTTATTAGTTAACTTTAGTTTCTTGATAAAAATAATTAAGAATAAATGGGATTATTATGTAAATGCCCATGTATTACACTAAAGAACATTCAACCATAGGTAATTATTATTTTTTGTAGCAGTTTCATACTAGCAATTGTAATTATAACATCATATACATAGAAAACCGCAATTAAAAACTTCGTTACAAGAACATTAATTTATCCACATTTCAATCATATAAACATGAATGAAGTATAAAACATGATACTAGCATTACAATATGAGTAGACTTAAAGTAAGACGTAAAGATTGGATAATATTTACCCGTACTCCGAAGACCCAAGAGACACAGGCAACAGCCTAGTTTGCGACTCACTGTATTTCCTTAGAAATTTTATGTATTCTTACCCTTTGTAAAATCTTTACCTGACAAAAAATATTTTTACTATTTACATATGTATATATGGCACCTGCAGATAGAGGACGCAAAGACGGTTCAGAAATATAATTTCACGTTAGTAAAATTCCCTCGGTTTTGGAGATATTCAATTTTTTAGAAAATTTTAACAAATATACATATTATACATATATACTCTTTTGTAGCAAGATTGCAAAAGGTGGAATTTTTCAATTTGTTTTTTGGGATCATAATCATAATGTACAGGACATTGTATATAATATATGTACTGTATAATTTGTATATAATTGGCAATCTCAAGATAATATAATGTTATTTTACATATCTAATTTTGTTATGATGTCGGCAAGTCTGACAAAATTAATAAATAAATATCATTATCATTGCCAAAAGATTTATTGTTTTGTAAATTAAAACAATGTCATTGAACTGATGCATGTATTTATAATTTAAAAGAGTTTTTCTTACGCATACAATAATTAAATTATTATTCTTTATTAATGACACTGACATCGTTTGTTAATTTAATAATGTTATATTAATGATGTTCTATAATTGTGTAGCTTCATTATTGACGCTAAGACCAGTAAAATTTTATAAAATCTAAATAATATTATTATTTATTTAAAATTCTTTTCATATGCTTACAAGATGCAATTCGTAAAATACACTAACCCAGCAACCTCGAACCGGTTAGCTAAAATCACAATTAAACCCAGGATGTTAATAAATAGGTCTACACCGTGGGAATACAGCGAGTTTCGTTCAGTCGCGAAATCCAGTTTGTTTTTATGGGGTTGATAAAATCGATGAGAATATTAAATACGACAACGGAAGTGATGCGGAACGTTTTCCAATTATATTTCGATATACGCCTTTGGCAAAAATTTATAAAATACCGGTAATATAAATATATATGGAAAGCCTTTTATTGTAAGCGTTATTCAACAAGAATCACTTTCAGGATAGGCTGTAGGTTTTATGGGTGTTCCGATAATGTCGTTGAAATGTTATAGTTTTCGCGTTATACAGGGTGTGGACGACGGTATTTATTTTATTAATATTATTTCCACTTTCTTTCAAATGCATGATGTATATAACAACGCAAATCATTATTTTACAGGACAAATTTATAAATTTCGTTATTTTAAATTATTTTGATATTGCATTGAGATGATTATTTCAATGCAATATCAAAATTAAACTTATTTTTATTTTGAACAATGCGATGTTGTTGCTTCGATAATCATCGTTATAAATGGCGTCTAATATTTGTTTAAAATTGCAATAAGAATTTGTTTTGTCCGAAAACTTTTTTGTCAATATACTGAAGTTTCATTTTTATTAGTTGTGACGACTAGAAGATGCTGTATTATTAATGAAATTAAAAGAAATTTTGATTTTGATTGTGCCCACCCTATACATCAATCCTAAACGTATCCAGCAATTCTTTATGGAATCAATCAACATTTGTGAGAGTACTTAATTATTTCTGAGGGCTGTTAAAACGAAGACTGAGGTAATGCACAAATGTATGTGTACTTGCAGTTTTAGTGCATTGTAAATCAATTAATTGTCTGGAGCACGTAAGTACTAGTGGCTCGCCCCGAGCTGGACCTCGCGTTGTAATGTTTATATTCATCGAGACCTTACATTTGATGTTACACCAAAGCCAGACTACACATCGGCAGACGAATCGGCAACAAATTTT
>LQNK01000331.1:166814-191679 GCA_001586405.1 Phoebis sennae | reverse complement strand
AAAAGTATACCTAATATCGTCCGAAAAACATTTAACTGTTTATCCCCCCTATCTTCTTTACCCCCCCACCGATTACGCTCATCTTCGAACTCGACATTTTCTTTTGTCTAAACAATACTCTTATGAAATTTTATCAAGATCGGATAAACGATACTCAAGTTATCGTCGGACAAAGTTTTTCATACTTACATACAAACATACAAACATACAAACATACAAACATACAACGCCCGGCCATCTCGACTCTGAGACCTCGCTTCGCTCGGTCAATAAAAGTTTATATTCCTCATTTAATTTGTCTTTACAGTTGAAATTGGAAACGATTGATTGCTCACTCTTTTTGACACATTCTAATAAACTTGGTACTCATAGCGTTCAATCTAAGCATACATTTATAATATACATTTCGTCCCTGAAATTGCAAGTAACTTGCGTTCATCAAATAACTCACTGGCTGCAACCACACAGCGGCATCTATGTACTTTCCATGGAACGTTGGTCCTTCAAACATGTCAGGTAAATTGTCTATGATGCGCATTGCGTAAGTCCCATTGTGCAATTTTACACCAAGGAAGCATTAAAATTCTTTCGCCGCACACAAAAGAGTAGGTTTTGAGAATCGTTTGATGGTTTGCGCATGTGAATCCACAATACCAGTGACGGCAAGTTCGTACTTTCTACCTGTATTTCGACGAAGGAGTTATTTTTTATTTGCAAAAAACCGTTGATAGCCGTGTGATTTCAATTTTGAATAGATTTAAATAAAGTACAGCTGAACGCCATTATCAATGAGAGTTACAGATATTGATCGAGTATGGCCCGGTTCCTATAAACGACGGAACATCATAGTATTACAGATTCGAATGGTTTTCATTAACGTTAGTTTGGTTTTCATTATCAAGCAATCGGTAGTTATGTTAACGCCGGTTTATTATAGATACGCTTTAGAATTACGTCTAGTAGTGTCTGTAAGTAAAACGACCCGTTTTCACTACACAGTAAAAAACGAAGTCGCTTTCTCTGTCCCTATGTCCCTTTGTATGCTTAAATTCTAATAATCTTATCAATGAAATATTTATTATAGTATTACAACTTCGGTACCTTTCGTTTTGTAACGAATGTCCATATTAATTCTTAATGGACATTATTTCTTAGCAAGTGATTTACATTTTTATCAAAACACTAATGTAACTGCTTAATTTGCGGCGGTTTTTTAATCGTGTTTTACATTAAAAACATCATATAAATAACAACTATGCATACGTAGCATACTTTAATATTAACAAATTTAATCAATTTATTAAATGAAAATGATTAGCAATTCAATGAGAAGATATTTCCGTGAGAGCGTTAAATCATGATATTCGGTAATACTAACCCGTAAATCCAATTGGGACATGTAGTCATTTATATTATGCTAATTATTCAATACACGGTACAGAGTCGTGTTTTGTTTTTAAATTTAGTAGTTCGTTTATCTAAATCGATTGACAATTATTGCTGGTTCATATTTATGTTGTTTGTAGTTAACATATAGTAAAGATGATAAAATCTCGTATTGGGTTATTTATTGTACTTATGTAATATTTTGTATGGAACGCAAATAAAAATTGGCTTTGACTTCCTACAGCCTAAAATGATAGTAAACAGCAGGACAGTTATTAAGCAACGACAAATAAAAAGATAAGGAATCTGATGTTAAGCAGAATACACGCTGCGATGTATTGATTGCTTACTTTGTATGAAAAAGTTAATTTATAAGACTCCTAGCTTCTGCCTCGCGTTCAATTCGGGATCTTTGCATCAATAATCCTATCACCTATTCCAGCTAATATCTGTATACAAAATATCATCAAAATCCGTTCAGTAGTTGTGTAGTAATTAAATACTCACAAGCATCGAAACAAAAGCATTTTTAAATCTGTAATATGAGCAGGAAAATGATTATCTTAAATAATCGCCTTGAATAATTTCAAGATTCCGTCAAAATTTCAATAATGTTTTATACTTATTTCTTAGAAAATAATAAAAAGGCAAACAAACTACTTGTAATACTTATTCACATAAACATAAGCACGCAGGTGTCCATCTGCCCGCATGCACCTTGCATCAGAATTAAGGCTGTTGTAAATTATGTAACATTGTTTAAAGCATGTACTTCTCATAAGTCAAACATGGAGTGCGATGCAATATAGTAACATAATTATCTTCGTGTCTATTGGTGTTGGACTCTTATACATTTTTTTAACTCACTTTTCATGATAGTCATGGAAAAGGTACAAACATTGAAACCGGACTAAGAATCGGTAAAATAACTAATAAGTCAGTATTAAAAAAATATAGTTTATTTCTTTCTCGTCTGTACGTTTGTCTCTTCTTCGCTCCTAAACCACTTTTAACGAAAAGGACAGGATTTTTGTCTTGGAAATCGTGGGGGCACAGCAAGTATGTAATAAGGACGTTAAAGTCAAAATGCAGTTTTGCCCACTACTAGTATAAATATAAGTTTTAAATGTTTATATTTTTATTATCTTAAATGAATTTCTAAATCAAAACCTATTAACATATATATTTATTTCTCCTTGAAAATGCTTTGATTACTTTGAATAATATATAATTCTAGCGTGCACCATTTGCTCCAATGTATTGAATTATTAATGTTAATTAATACGGTGTACTTTGTAAATGCACAAAGATATAACTTTTTATAGAAATCTTATGACTACAATAACGAGTATATTATTTTAATGGACATCATCACTTAATAGTTATTTGCATTTAGAAGATCATTCTTGATAAAATATGTTGAATATTGATTAAGGTCATATTAAATTAAAGTACAATAATTATTGGTGGAACTGGACTATAATCGACGTCTATTGTTCCTGGACATCAATTTAAAAATATTTCAACGCTTTTCTAAGAACTGCAATATTTTTAACATCTTTTTCTAGTTCAATTTTAAATTTCAAATATAGAACGTCATCAATGCTTTTATATTTTTACAATATTTACAATGTATTGAATGAATTTTAAGTAGTCTTCGCAAAAGGTCGACTGTCAATGCATTTGTATTATGCAAGATACTAAAGTTTTCCACGAAGTATATACACACGCTATTTTCAGTCTTAAATATACGGCTATATGATTTAAAATAGAATTGACATGTTACATTAAAATGATACAAAGTTCTTCGTATTGTATCGCGTACGATGTTATTGATCTTCGATAAGTTGAAGAATGCTGAGATTGATCATTAGAACGAGATTACAAGAACTTTTTAGCCGCTGATGCGTTTATATGGTGTTTATTTATAACATGGACGTTAGTGAATCCTTTATTATGTGGGAACATGGTGCAGGACAAATTCTACGTACAAAATTGTGGGGCTTCTGTTGTGGTTACAGATTTTAGCCGGAAAGCAATGGCTTCTCGCTTGAAGTATTATAAGTTCCGAATGCGATTTTTTTAAAGACCCAGTTGAATAAACGTAAAATATCCACAAAAATGTTTGCTTACCAGTTTATTGTTAAACGGTAAGCATACATTTTTGTGTCGGATTAACCATACTTCAGATATCCTCGGACACCCCTATCTTCATAACCCCCCCACTCGTTTTCGCTCATCTTCGAACTCGACATTTTCGTTTGTCTAAAATATTTGCCTACGAAATTTAATCAACATCGGATAAACAAGGCATCATGTCTCTTGTCTTGTTTTTTTTTTTTAATAACAACTAAAAACTTTTAAACACGTTTGAAATGGTCTTATATAAAATCAGTAATTCTATTATTTATAATAAGAAATTTACTGAGGCCCTACGCTCCACGAGGAGTTAAAGGAATAATCATAATTAATTCTATTATTAGAAGTAGTACTTATATTAGTATTTATATTGGTACAATCCGACCAAATCCGCAGCGTTCCTCGAATACCACACTCTGAACTATATAAGCTATACGTGGGAATCTATCACAGGAAGCCTGATTAGATCTATTTATAGGAAACGTCTATGTATTAACCATTCAAACAACGTGTCACCTATAAGTGAAGTACGTGTACCCGGGTCCGTTTAAAATGTTGTATCACTAAGGGAATTTTAAGTGATACAAAAACAACGTGACTGGTGTGATGAGCGTATGAAAAGCATGTCCTGATTTGTATATTCAAAATTAGGAGATATGAGGTGAGAATTTTTAAATATTACATTTGTACAAAATAATTTAAAGGTTATACCGTCATCAAAGTATGATATTTGGTTATTTATTTTGATGAGAGTATCAAATTACTTGTATTATGAATCCAAATTTATGGCCATATTTGTAGCGAAGAACGCTGAATCTGTGGAACAATATTAAAAAACAAAATTCAGAAATAAATTTATCTTTAAATAGTATTATTAACATAAAAAGTAATTTGCGGGAGTTCGGTGTATTGAATCGAAACATTTGTGAAACTTTAAGCATTTTAAGTTGTTGTTACAAATATTAAATACATTTGTATTACACATGTATGTAAAATTTTTAATAGCTTCTAATTGTGTCTGGTAAATAGATGTTCTATTCTATTCTATCGCTATACCATGACTGATCAATTTTAGTGTTATGAAGTGATTATTATATTATATTTATTTAATAATAAAACATTTTATAAAACCTTAAAGCTATTTCATTTGAAGAAGTTTATAAAGAACTCGAATGCAATCTACATACTACATATCAAGAAGAAAATTACCAATTCTAGTTCTTAACTGTATTGCAATAAAATAATACATTAGGGGGAACATCAAACCGTGAGAATTTTAAGCAATTTAAATCTTGCAGATGCACCATACCTCGATATTAAGTAATTCGTGATATTTTGAACGTGTCTTTTAAATGCTAAGTAAATGTTCCGTGAGAATCTTCGGTGTAATGTAATATTTCGCTTGAACTATTGCTCTGAGAAACGATAAGTTTCATAAATTCTAGATAGTTTGTAAAATGACAAACAATCTTAGGTATACATTGGCATTTTAGCTCTGTACCTACATAGAGTGCAGTATGAAATGTGACCTAATCAAATTTTAGTTTGTTACGCTGATATGTCCCAATGTTTGGCAAAGGTCTTACCAAATATCATTGATTGGGTCTTTGCATTTGTCAATATTGAAATTAAATTTGTCTATACGACTTGTATGTACATAGTCAAATGAATTCAAATGATGGCTAAATAATATACGAATTCTGCATTTCCAACAATAAGTCGTAAATAAAAATATATTTATAGCATCCAATTTTCTATGACAAATGAAGGTTGGAGAATTTTTACGACCTCATATTAAATAGTTTAGCGTTCCCGCGGGCTAAATAAGGAAAAATCGGTTCACACTAAATCGATTAAAATTCTTCGCTTCCTGTATTCAATTAAAAGCGGTAAATCAGTATTCTGGTTTGAACCGCTTATTGGGAGTGCATTTTATTGGAATTTTTAAATATTGATATGCTAATGAAATAAGTGTTTTAGACTTTTAGTATGTTTAAAAAAAGCTTAATGGATATTCATTTGGAAAAGTAAGGCTAAAATACTAATATGTTTTTATTTGCAAAATCTTATTTTTTTATGTACATTTTTGTATTTCTTTCTGAAACTGAAAAGCAATAAATCCTATGTAATCTGATTTAAACTTGACATATTGTAGCTATCACAACAATGAGTCACTGTACGTGACTGTACTCTACGCGACTGTACGAAGAAGGCTTATAAGTACAGTCGAGTATACAATTGATTGGGATTCCCAAAGTATGACAGCGTGGTACCAGCGAATACAAATTGCTCTTATTTAGTATTCTAAATTTATGATAGTGTGGACTGGAATTTTACAAATAAGAAGTAAAGTTTATATGGGCTTGTATTGAATATGTGGTAATTTTAATCGAAGTAAAAATACACAGAATTTTGGTAAAGACCTACGTACTTGTTTTTTCATTACCATAGAATATCAGTTCATAATAGTACCTTTTCGGAAAAGAAGACAAAAAGGAAGTTTATTTAAATAGCAAAGTTTTCCAAACCAATAATCTCAAAACCTTTGAATGTTCCATTACAGTATTTATTCCCATTCACGTTTGACTCTGACACGGATCAATATTGAGGCAATAAGCTTTATTTGCCAGACCGAGTCTTTTTTTAAGTATCCACAGGGAATCGAACCCAGGACCTCTCGGTTGTAACGCCTAACCATCATTGAACAAAATGGCGGTTTTATTTAAATACGTGAAGCCTTTTTGCGGTGATAGTACTTCAGCAGCGGAACTGGACGGGGTTTAAAACCGGAATGGGCAGACGTCATTGTTATGTAACAGGATATGTAGGACTATCTGTACAAGTGGATTGAAGTGTAATTGAATTATTTTTATACTTATAATAATTTGTCTTTAGTATGAATTAAAATTTTAAATACTTCGTAAACCTTTTTATATTGAGAATTCATCGGAGACGAGTACCGCATATAAGTCTAAGCAATAACATAATTATAAAATTGAATACGTCATTGTTATGTATTATGATATTTGCACAAATAGATTTAAAGAAATGTAAGGAGTTTATTTAAAAAAAATATATTTATTAAGGAAACTTGTAATTTCGTGCCATTTTGTACAGCATCTCATTCGCTTTTACGATTCTTTTATTAGTTTTTTCAAGTTTCCCTTTTTATTTAATCAATGAATATTATTTAAAATTGACAAACAAAAGTAAGAAAAACTAATTAGTTATTCGAACGTATCCACCAAAAAAAGTAAAGCAAAAAATTTGAAGAAAATTATTTGTGTTAAATTTTCACATTACAAAAGAATTCAAAGACATGTGAGAAAATTCATAAGAATTCCCACAGATAAAACTTGTAGTCTTTTGTTTACGATAAAGACGTCTTTTATTTTCTTTAATTCAAGTGGTAAATACATAGAATTTTTTGTAATTGGCTAAAATATATTATTTCAACAGAAACACTTACGGAACATTATAAAAAAGACTTACGAGAGACAGCAGTGAGTATAATTTAATTATTGTTTTAAATGTATGACAAAATATTACTTAGCAATAATAATAGTACATTAAAATCAGATTATACAGTTTTATTTTCCCCTTTATATATAATATTTCTTACAAATTAACTCACCTCTAAAAAGATTATATCGTAAGAGGCAATACACTAATAGCTAGGAGACCCTAATGGTTTTCTGATATCGATTCCTAATCGGTCCCGCTGCTTCGTCATACTTCGTAAATGCCATTCATCATCGTCGTATAGTGCATAACTATTTATATCTGAAAATTAATCTTTTAGTTTAATATACTTCTTAACTAATTCCCAAATAAGAATATAGAATTTTGGTATATTTTATTTAACGCATCATAGATTTTGCGCTTTATCTGATGTTATTGACCTTCATAATTCATGAATAAGTAGGGGGTTTGTAGTTTTATAGAAAGGAAGGAAAAAAAGGTTTAGTGACAGAAAATAGGAAAAGAAACAGAACATAGTTATGAGAGAGCAAGTGATAACTGTGATTTGGACGTGGTCTATTTAATTTAGATCGAAGTAAATAGAAGATACTTTACTAAAAGTGAAGTCTTTTCTAAAAAGTAGTATAAGCATTTAAAGCCCCAATGTCTATCTAACGTGAAATCTCTTATCAGTTGCGTAACTATAACTGATCGAAGCGGATGGATGGAATATCGCTTTACATCAGATGATGTATGCCACGTCAAAGTCATTGATTGCAAACATTTGAAAGAGGGGTGGAGATGAAAATGTGTGTACATATATGTTCAATATACAAGACAAGGATGGTATTTGAATTATACGTATGTGACGTAGGTCACAACGCTTATTATAGCATTTCTCTTGCTTGAGTGTTTACAGCTTGACACACGAAATAATATAAATAAGGGTAACATCAAAATACAACTACATCGACGAAGCCGCTCATGAGCTTTGTAGACCTATCTCTACCAGGCAACCCAACAAACTTATAAAAAACGTATTTTGTATTTGAAAAAGCTTGCGTAAGAGCATTGTGGTGTTAAATGTTTCTAACAATGGTATACCCTTTGGCTACAATTAAACATCATACTTAGCATGTAACTTTAAACCGCAATTCCTTTGTCATCGGGTGAATCTTGTATTACATAATACAATAGCAAGTTTGTGTCAACGTCCACCTACCGAGCCGTGACGGTTGTCAACTCTTAGTTTTATGTATCGTGACCATTGTTTTGTTGATGTCAGTTTTAAGAGGAATTAGTTCCTACAATGAGCCTTTTGATTTCTATAAAATATTTAAATAATTTCTTATACTATATTTTATTAGGTTACATATTGAATATGCCAGCTCCATCGTACCCTAATATTTATAAATGTAAAGCTTCTAACTAGCACGAGAGAATCCTTTACAAATTTTTAAATTTCTTTACTTTCTACAGAATTTGGTGATGTTAGAAAAAATGAAAGGGCCCCAAATCAGTCGGACAAATATTTAACTCATTGATAAGGACCTCTCGATATATATTCTTTCAGGCACTGATTTAGTAAGTCATACAACAGAAGTTGTTGCTTATAAAATATTCATGCAAGGTAATTAAACTTCCGCTTTAAAATAAATATTTTATGGCTTACACTGACTGCAGCATTAAATATAACCAAACAAAGTATTTTCGAGAATTGTAAGAAAATTTCGCATAATCGACGAACGTGACAAACGTGTCTCATGTCGGAGTTTCCCACATAGACGGAAAATCCTTAATGCTTATTTAAGATAACTTTTGTTATAAACTTAGACTTATGGCTTATGTAACTAGATTTAACAAGACAAATATTGAATACAGAATATAAGAAAAGTATAGTAGAAACTAAGTATTATTAGAAATATATTTTTAAGATAAACATAAGCAAAAAGATATACTAACTGTTTTGATCATTGCACATCTATGGGATCATAGATGTTCTTAGATGGAAATTTCATCTTTAACCAATACAAATTTTGTGTATCAAACAGAGACAAATTGAAAGCGAAAAATAACCTTTGAAAATCCCTTTACATTTATGTTAAATTCACTTAAATATAAACAATTGAATACCAATAAACACGCTAATTAAAATATATCATAAATAACAATTCTCATTACTTAATTTCGCGAATCAAAGCCGTATTGTTCTCAGCGGTTCGAGTATATTCATTTGATCCTTCACATTTATTGAGGTGATTAAGTTAAATTACCTATAACTAATTGAAGTTTAGCTGGTTGCATCCTTGACAACAGATCGAGGGATCTCGGGTTCGATTCCTGGATGGCGTAAAAAAATTGTATTGAGATTTTTCTAACAAAAAACTCTCAATAGCAGCCCTGAGTCTGGAAGTTGGCGGTGCTAGAGCAACGCCGTGCCTCGGCCGACCGACGTTGACCACGTAAAGCCGTCGGTCCAGCGCCTGATCTATCTCCTGTCTGTCGTCCCAACGGATGGTTGGAGAGTAAAGTGATAGAGAATGCACTTGTGTTTGCGCCAAGACTCGTGGACTAAATTATCTCCTGCGTACCGGATTAATCTCAGTTTAAATTGGCCACCATGAACGATATCGTAAAAAAACATTCTCTGTCTGGCAACCTGGTTCTCAAGTCCAAAGTCGTTGCTAAGTTTCGTGTCTCGTACTCGTGTGTTGTGTCTTAAATAACCCTATCTTTCTTAACTCACACTAAACCAACGTCTCTAAGATAGTGGGTATCATGTAAGCTTAAGACGCAAAGTTAAGTAAATCCGCTTTTGGTTACAGATAACTCAGATCAAAGAAACGTATGTGGCATTCAAAGACGTCTTTGTGAGGGAATTCCATTCTGAAGTGAATACTTAGTTCAGACATGCATGATATACATTTGTATTCACATTATTTGTCATCACATGAGGATCTCATGGTTATAATAAACCTGGACTAGGGCATGTTTAAAGAACAATAGAATAGCAATCCCTATCAGACAATTTGGAATATACTCGTTGCTAAGTTTCGTTGCTGTACCTACTTTTGGGGTTAGTATGTCATAAATAAACCTGTTTTTCTTAACTCATATTAAACCAACATCTCTAAAATAATGGGTATCATAAACTTAAGACGCAAAGTTAGGTAAATCCGCTTTTGGTTACAGATAGCTCAGATCAAAGAAACGTATGTGGCATTCAAAGACATCTTTTGTGAGGGAATTCCATTCAGAGCTTGAACTCAGTTCAAATTTAGACATACTGTGTGGAAACATTGGTATTCATATCGTCATTGTTGTCACTTGAGAATCTCTTGGTTAAAAGCCTGGTATAGAGATAGATTTAAGAACAATAGGAATGTCTATTAGGCAACTTGGAACAGAAGTACCTACGTGATGCTAAGTATCGATAGTTGTAGGTATTGGTGTTTGGGCAAAACGTTAAACCAGAGACGTTAAACCTCGAGGAGGTATCAGATTATAATATCATCTTTAAGAACTATAACATTCATTTTGGAATGCCTTTCAATCAATTCCTTTCAAATACACACAAACCACAGAAGAAATCACAGAACCACAGAAAACAAAATTTACTGCACCGCTCTAAAAGTATATTTCATTTTCAGGCCATTATTGTGTTCCACTTATATAACTTTTAATTTTAACTTCAATAAAGATTTTATAAGTTTCTAGTCGTATCTCAAACATCGAGTTAAATAAAACAAATCAAGCTTAGTTTTATACAGTCGGTATTTTATAAAGGACTAAAACTTAATTTCGTAAAGCGCATATCTGATTGCCCTAAGCTCTTCGTTGTTTTTGGATAACAAAAAATGGTGTTGGATTACTGTAATTTTAATAGCAGTTAATTTGATATCGGGGCTTTGGGAGCATAAATTTAGGTCGGAACGCGATTTATCAAGCCCTTGAGATTTACTATGTGACAATATTTATAATTTATACGTTTTTGGTTATTTCGTCGAAAATAAGTCTAGTTTAATAGGTTTTATCGCCTCTTGTGGATGGTGAATACTGTAATGGATATAAGCAAATCTTTCTACTTCTTAATTAAATAAAATAAAATAAATAAAATAAAAAATAAAATAAAATAAAATAAATAAAATAAATAATTCCTAGATTTAAATCCTAGAACGATATAAAATTGTATTTATTGGGACTATTTAGGGTAAACCGGAGCTGGAGGTAAGAAAGACGAGAATTTTCTTTCTTATAATGGGAGGTAAGGTGAAAAATAACTCTTAAGATTCAACTAATTTAAAATCCGTCTTATAATGTATAATAATGTAATCACTCTATGAAGGTAAGGTAAGGCAAAAAAAAAATAAATTTCATTGTCATTCCAAATAGTGCCTCAGCTCAATCGTTTGTAAAAACTGGCAGACTGAGCTTACAAGTAAATCTCCCCGCACTGAGCGTAATGCGTAACAGGGATAAGTCTAGCTTAGTTTTACTCTAATTACTGTGTGTCCGACTAATCCCGACAAATGACGCAAACGAAGCTCGCTCTACTGATTATAGAACTAGAGAAATATACGTGTAATGACTTGCATAGAACAAAGTTTTAACAGGAATGAGCAGATGTTTGTGATGATCACGCCGCAACTACTGAACAAATGTTGATGAGTTTTCGTATACAGATAAGCTATTAGCTGGATCAGGTGGTGCGATTTGTTTTATAAATATCTATGGACTTCGATTTTACTGCGAGTAAAACCGCGGGCTGAAGCATTTTTTCCATACATCATCTATACATATAATAAAAGAGTAACCGAACCATTTCTGTACATTGAATATTTTTCAAAAAGAGTAATTGGTATGCAATATGTATGTTCCATAGATACCAAAACCATGGTTAGAATTTTTTTTTTCTGTTTGTCTGTTTGTCTGTTTATCTGTTTGTCTGTTTGTCTGTTTGTCTGTTTATCTGTTTGTATGTGCGTCAATCACGTAATAACCACTAGGCAGTTTTTGATAAAATTTCACATGCTGAGAGATCCATATTAGGTGCAAATTATAGGCTACATTTTATTTGAAAAAAACTAATTTTAGGGGTGGCTCTCCATACATGTAAACGGAGGGTAAAAAAATAAATTTGCGAATACATCATTAAATTTGATGTCATTAGATAGGTCTTTAAAAATGAAATAAAGGTTTCTATATGCGTTTTTCGATAAATTAACTATTTTTTGAGATATATGCTTCTAAAGTCGTGAAAATGTCATACCACGTGACAATGTGAGATTTTGGTTGAGTTGCGGACATGCTTTTTTATACTCTTTACGTATAGATACGGTAAAAACACTCAATAAATTCTCAAAAACCTTCACAAAATATATAACTGTTCGCCCGCAGCTTCACTCGCGTGTACTACAATTTTCTGTATTTGGAAGAGGCGCGCGCACTGTGAGATTTTGGTGAAACCCATTTCCATAGAAAATTATAAAAAGCATATAGACATATGCATATAATTATGAGCGGTCCTGCGACCGACAAACTTTTGTCGTGCGCCACTAAAAAATACAGAAAATAGTAGCCCACGCGTGCGAAGCCGCGGGCGGAAAGCTAGTTTAAAATAAAGGTACACAAAGTAACTTGTATAAAAAAGTTATAAGCACCTACCATAAATTTTCGGCAATAATTTCGAAATCGATATGCTTATAATATATTCTTCAATGAAACACTTATTTATAAGAAAAATAAACGAATATGAATACCATTTGAATACTCAATAACATACTGCTACACTTCCTAATTATGAAAAAAGGGTTACTAAAACATCGATAAACATACAAAAAGTCGAAACTTGAATCAAAAGCAACCTTGACAGCCAAAAACGTGTATCGTGAGAACAAAACAACAGGTGCACTATAATATAACCTATATGTATGTATAAATATATACTCACCAAAAGCTGCGCGTTGCCGTGTCTATCGTCCACCCAAGCAACTACCAAATCTGCCCCTCTCATATTCCTTGCAGAGTTAAAACCTAAGCCCACGTAACCACGGGTTTTCGCTTCCAATCTGAATGTTATACTCGAATCTGTGTTCACCCATCGCAATAAAACATCCCCGTTCTCGTCCAAACGTTCAGAGTGCGACCATATCAAGCTAGACTCGTACGATCTAGAATCAAACGATTCTCTCCGATGCCGCGTTCTATATTCGTTCACTATTCGACTCGTTTTTTCATTCTTATTTTCCGCTTGTAATAATGCTTGCGAGTTTTGTGTGGATTTCGTTAGTAGTTCGTTCGGTTGGATGTTTTGTTTGTATCTTGGCAATTTCGCGTCACATAAAAGTGAAACGCTTAAAATAAAAAGAGCTTGTATATTCATTTTGTTATTCAATCTTATCCGCACATCACTTTCTGAGTACCTGCAAAAGAAAAACATAGAATTATTTCTCCAATTTTATCACAATGTTTTTATTTATCATTTTATAAGTATAGTAAATCCTTACAATTCAAAGCAAAAATCTAATAAAATACATGTAAAATACATATAAAACTCCTCGGTTTATGAAATATTTACGACGAGAGTTTCGCGCAAGTTAGGGACTTTAAGACCTTGTAAACATAATATTTATATCGCAAAATGTGTAAAAACTTTAATGTATCTCATAAAAGATACTTTACTGAAGTTATGAATTAATTGAAAATTAAAAGGAAATAAACTGTTTGAAATAAATATTATTGGAAACGATAATTTTGTGTTTTATGTATAAAAGAAAGCTTAAAAGATTTGGTAACATTCTTCGTTATTTTTAATTCCGAGATGGCTTACAAGGTTCGGGCGGACAAAAAACGGATCGTAAAAATGTTGCATGGACCTTCAAACTGGTACTGTTTCCTGTTCAGCGCATCTCGACAACAAACGGCTTTACCTGTATCATATTATATAATCGAAAACATTTTCAGATACTTGCAGATTGTATTAAAGAATTCCACGTGTTTGTGATTGTTGATAAACGTCTAAAGTGTACCTTTTTTAGGAATTTTATATAAATTACAGCTATGTAGTTTCTTGTGTTTGTTTTAACGCGAATACTTTATTAAATTTTTGAAACACTCATGACGACAACTGTCATCTCAGTCTCCCGTGACCACGCTCGTAATAGAGTGTACGAAAGGTCGGGTAAATAATGATGTAAAATTATCTATGATATACCGCGTTTAAATTCCTTTAAAAGTATTTTATTAAGCACCATAATTTACACAATTAACACTAAGTAAACCTATTATTATGATTTTTTTTGTAAAACAAGGAGCAAAGAATAGCTTATCTTTAAATAATAGAAACAAATATAATTAATGACGAAAAAAACACGTACGAACTTCTATTTTAAAAGCAAAGAATCAACAATGAATAAGCATGAGATAATTATTACAAATTCAGTTATTTAACAAAACACCACAAGAACAGTAAAAGGCTGTTTATGAAGATTCTAGAAAGAGTTCATTAATATAGAATGGCAAAAAGCAGTCCGCTAAAGCCTTCACCGTGACCGCCCGAGCCACGATAAAAAATTATCATTTAAAATGCTAATTTTTAATTCATTCCGAGTCTTAACGGTTACGTTTCTTGAAGAGAACAGATTAATGCAGTTATTATTTGAAATTCAATGTTTATAAACAACTAGCTTCACACAACAACTACGTCCGCGTTAATTTCGGTAAATAAAATGTTTCCTAGTCTATCTGTATACGAGATTTTATTAAAATATGTTCAGTAGTTCCGGCGTCTCTGACACAAAAACAAGCAAATATCCAGAATTTCACATTTGTGATATTAGTTGGATAGGACTAGCTATTACGCGTGGCTTTACTCCCGTAGCATATGTAATCTATACATATAATAAAACAGTAACCAAACCATTTCTGTACATTGACTATTTTTCAAAAAGAGTAATTGATATGCAACATGTATGTTTTATAGATACCAAAACCATGGTTAGAATTTTTTTTTCTGTTTGTCTGTTTGTCTGTTTATCTGATTGTCTGTTTATCTGTTTGTCTGTTTGTCTGTTTATCTGTTTGTATGTGCGTCAATCACGTTATAACCATTGGGCAGTTTTTGATAAAATTTCACATGCTGATAGATCAATATTAGGTGCAAATTATAGGCTACTTTTTATTTGAAAAAAATAATTTTAGGGGTGGCTCTCCATACATGTAAACGGAGGGTAAAAAAATAAATTCACGAATACATAATTAAATATGATGTCACTAGATAGGTCTTTAAAAATGAAATAAAGGTTTCTTAATGCGTTTTTTGCTAAATTAAATATTTTTAGAGATATATGCTTCTAAAGTCGTAAAATGTCATAACCACATGACAATGTGAGATTTTGGTTGACTTGCGGACATGTCTTTTTATACTCTTTACGTATAGATACGGTAAAAACTAAAAACACTCAATAAATTCTCAAAAACCTTCAAAAAATATACAACTCTTTGCTCGCGGCTTCGCTCGCGTGTGCTACAAATTTCTGTATTAGGTAGAGGCAAGCGCACTGTGAGATTTTGGTGAAACCTATTTCCATAGAAAATTATAAAAAAATAATATAGACATGCGCATATATTATTGTCCTGCGACCGTCATTTTTCTTAACTTTTGTCGTGCGTCCCTAAAAAATACAGAAATTAGTAGCCCACGCGTGCGAAGCCGCGGGCGGAAAGCTAGTGTTATTATAACTCTTCTCGATTCCTGCGTATATTATATAAAAAAATGTTATCAAATTCGACCAATTCGTTCCTTAGAGTGGCATAAACAAACAAAAATCTCCTACCAACCAAAAAACTCTCCTGTTTTATATAATTAAGTATAGATAGAGTTTCAATATTTTAGACAATAATATTTTAAAGAACCTATGTTAACATGGTTTATGCAACAAAGATTGCGTGTTCCGATGTTATACACTACCTCTGTGTTGAATATAGTTTTAATATTATCTTTATGTAAATACGCCGATGCATTAATGGAACCAGAACTGATACAATCTTGTGTTTATTTGAATTTCCTTAAAATATACTGCGCCATCTTTGAGATAAGTTACCGTGATTGAAACAAAATATTTTCAAAAGATTTTAATGTATCATCATTAATTATAAGTTGGTAAGGGTCTTTTTTACCGATAACATAAAATGTTGAAACAACAAATTAGTTTAATGCAAAACATCTAATATACTAATATTAGTAATATATTAGGGAAATAATAATACTAATATTATAAATGTAGATGTTTAGATATTTTTGTGTATATCACAATAGAAAGAATTGTGATGATATTTCATGTAAAGATAACCTGATCCTGAATTTAACACAATCAAAGCCGTGAAGAAGATAGTTTGATAGTTTTGTTCAGATTTCTTATTAGATATAATAAGGGTATTTAGGTGGAAGGCTGTAACTAAATAAATATCCCAGTGTGTTTCAAAGCACAAAATTGGAAAGACAATTTCGTTCAATCTGGATCAGGTCTATATTTCGGGGTGATATGATATTTTACAAGGGATACACAGGTTGGATCTATTAAATATTCAGGGCACAGGACAGATAGGAATAAGTGTGAATATGATACGGTGCGCAACCTTCCAACCATCTGCGACCCACCTTTGAGGAAATTTATCTACGAATCACGGGATACACATTTGTTATTTATATCATTTATATGTAACTAGCTGTGCCCCGCGGTTTCGCCCGCGTATATAGCCCGATCCCGTGGGATTTCCGGGATTAAAAGTCATGTCATTCTCCTGGTCCTAAGCCTTCTGCCTACGAATTTTCAGCTAAATCGGTTCAGCCGTTCTTGAGTTATAAGTGGAGTAACTAACACGACTTTCTTTTATATATATAGACTAGCGACCCGCCCCGGCTTCGCACGGGTTTAATGGATGATATTATACATAAAAACCTTCCTCATGAGTTACTCTATCTATTAAAAAAAAACGCATCAAAATCCGTTGCGTAGTTTTAAAGATTTGAGCGTTCATAGGGACATACAACATGACACATGACAGAAAAAGCGACTTTGTTTTATACTATGTAGTGATGATTGTTATAATTTTTATTTTATAAAAGTCGGTCTCCTATGATAGTACAATCCATATTTGATGCGATGCCATTTGACAAGAAGAAGTAGGTGTTTTGTATCTAAATCTATTTAAATTGCAAATTTGATAATAAAATGCATCTAGATGTAAACCTTTGAACGACAAACAAGAAATTAATTCAGTTCAAATAAAAATCGACTTGATCATTCTTTTTTATCTGAGATATTATTATAAGCCATAAATAAATCCTTGTTATTAAACGAACAAAACAAAAAGAAGTTCATATATAAATAATACTTACACGTTTTAAACTCAGAGAACCAATTTATACACAATTGTATAAAACTGCGAAATTCGCACTCCCTCCTAATCTATTTAGCAGATATACTCAGAGTTAAATAATCGCTTATATAAACGAGTATTGTTTGTCAGTTCTGAGCTCCGTTAATTGCACACGAATTTCACGAAGTTGGCCGGGGCGCAAAACGATGCAACTGTCACAAAATAAACGTTTTTAACTTAAATTATGTTTTGAATTTAATTTCGGTATAAAATGCTGGAGTTTAAATACCATTTTTATAGCAGAAATAAAAAGTGGGTCACGAAGTGATCATTGCTGTCTATGAAAACTCGTTAAGCGCAAGAAAGTGGCGGGTGCTTTAACAGTGGTAAAGTCTTTACTGTAGCATTTAGAAGGAACAAGTTGATGTATGATGTATGTGAAATTTAGTGCGTTTAGATCAATAAAAAGTGTCCTTTCACCTAATATTCTAGAAGTTTATGAAATTGCAAAATTAATACAGTAGTTCCGGTGTGATTGAAATACAAACATCTCAACATACAAACATTCATATTTATAATATTAGTAGGATTCTTAGGAAGCTATTTTAAGTCATGAATGGGTAAAGTAAAACTTAGTTGCAGCTTGCTGGCAACCCATACATTTTAATAACCGATAAATTTATTGCTTTTATTATAGGGCAATCAAACGAACAGGTCACTAATATAAAAGGATCCTAAATTTAACGTTAATAATATTCGTAGGATTTTAATTTTTTAGCCCCTGCAACGGTCAGCAACCTCAGCTAAGAAGCCAAACAATTTTTGTTATAAATACTTTCCGTTTTTCTGATCTACAAAAACGCCGCTAACGGCTCGATTCCCAATAGAATATCACTGTCCACTTTTTGTTACATTTCATTACTTTTTATGACATGGATCATGATAACAGGTGATTATCCTAACTGGACGGAAGTTGAAACCGCCTTAGCCACGAATATTCGAAGCAATAAGAAATATTATAAGATTATTGAAGCGGTACAAATTATGTTCGCGTTTCCCGGAGCACCAAGACGTGCATCCGCTCTGTATAGCTTATTGAGTTTTTATAATCAATATCTATTGTTAGTTGCGTCTGCTTTTTAAGTAATAGAACGAGTTCAAATGAGTGCATAAATTGAAGAAATATTTATGAAATGAGATTTTAACTTATTGTCACGGAAATTAAAACATGCTCCTTTTTTATCGACGCATTGGAAATTAAATTTGTCTCCTCTTCCTCATTTGAATTAAAGCTAAAATGTAATACACTGAATTTATAACTAAACAATTTCATAATTAATATTGGATATGGAAACAGTTTGACATTCCGCATTAATATCTCCATATAGCACATAGCTACGACCATGTAATGTCACTAGGTATTACAGTGAAATAAGTTACAAAAGTTCCAATCAAATCTAATATTATCTATTTCATATCGAAATATTTAGATCGAAAGCTAATTCCAGTCAGATATTAATATTGCATGTTTCACTGGAACACGAACAAATACCGCAAAACCTGGAATTTCAATCACAAATCGTACATATCGATAACACCGCTAACTGAAATGTGTCGATATCATTAACGCTCGATAGAACTTTATCGACTAATCATCGATAATTTGTGTGCTTTGAATTTGACGGTAATTAATGGGATATTTATTTGAAGTGGTGGTGATTAACAATATGTATGTGATGAAAAGTGGTCGTAATAAAGCCTATTAGAATAGATAAATGTCCGAAATTAAAAACTTATTTTTAAAAAGAAATATTTTTTTTACAGCAGGCAAACGAAGCACGGTATGTTTAGTGCGTCTCAAGATGAATGTAGGCTCTCTTCTTGAATTATTATCCATTGTAATTTCGCGACCTTTACTTCATAACATCATATTTTAAATATTTAATACTTCTATCCAAACACTTCACATCATAATCTTATAGCTCAATATATTTATAGTGCCTAAACAAATATTGTGCCAGAATTTAAATTAACCAGTAAATGTACGTATTTCCAAACATATCATTTGATAGAATAGAAATATTTATACGAACTCGGTGGTGAACTTTTGAAAGTCATTGTTATATGCAAATTGTGTGTGCATGCAGTGAATTCAGAAAATAGACACGATTCCATATTTGATTCAAATGCTTTAAAATATGGGTGTTATTTGAAGCAAAATAAGGTTTAAGAAAAATAAGATGTATGCAGGATTTTATTTTCCGACGTAGACGAAAATAATAGTTAAAGTATAGATTACTCCTAGTAAAAAATACCGAACATATTTTTTTACTTAGTTCATTAGGAGTGGGAGCCGAGCATTGTACGATTGGGTCAAACTCGCACCGATGAAATTACCATCCCACCCCTCAGCCGAATACATTTCCATCAAGAAGTGACAATACATTGTGCAAAGTACAATAATTTGAACTATAATTTCTGCAACGGTCAGTTGGCCGATTTTGTGTGTGTTTTTGAAATAGTTTAAACTATTGTAATACTACCATATAATATTTGTTTATAAAAAATATATTCTATTATTGATTAGCAACGATCGTCTGATCGTTTCGGTTTACGTATCACCATGATAAGTAATATTAATCCCAAATGGCTTATGGTGAAAAAACCATTAACATTATTAATATCAATTTATTTGATTAATACAAGTAGCCTGAAGTAGAACCTCGAGTTCGTAAATTGGTACATCTTAATTTTGCTCTTATCATTTTAAAAATTAACCTGCTTTTACGAAACTTATTACTGGTAACTTACGTAAAGTCTCAGAGGTTCTTTGTTTGAAAACGTACTGAGAGTATAAGTTTATTTAGACCTCGAGTGATTATGAACGATCTTACTATTGATTGCGTTGTTACTTGTAAAATTTCCTCTGAGTGGCTGAGAATGCTAATGGAGAAAATCCTCCTTAGGATTTTGAAAGCCGGTAAGAAATAATTATATGTAGCACTAGTAGTTCCTTACATAAATCAATGAATGGTTCCTCTATCAAATCATATATGTATGCGAAATTTCATCAAAATCCGTTGACTAAAAAAAACAGTTCAGTAGTTGTGGCATGATTGACACATAAACATTCAAATCAAAAATATTAGTAGGATATCTAAATGCTATATCCTTAACATATATTAATGAACTGTCCATAGAATTACCTTTACTTAGCACGGACAACGTACATTGCAAACGCTCTGTACGTATTTATCCTCTAAGGTAAATACCTCGTAACATCTTAGAGTAATTAAAGCTAATGGTTTTCATTTGCATGAGGATATGTCGCTCTCAATATAACTACATCGAGTTGAACGAACTTATTAGTTACACTCAAAATATATACTAAAAAACCCAGGAAATATTTATCTCAATAAATTTGTTGAATGCAGGATGTAACGGAATTTCAATCACTCCAAACAGATTAATAGATTACTTAAGTTTAATAATTATTTACATGTATCTGTAAAAGATAGATACACGCATCTATATTTAATATTCTTGTGTAATGCAAAACATTCACTCGAATTAATTAGATATGATACACGTAAGGCGTGTGATTGTCATAATTAAAAATTATATTTTCTTAAATTTTACCAAGAAGGGTTTAACCACACCCATGTAATGCATTCAATGAACCGACTCCCTTACATAAAGAAAATAATTTCTATACACAGATAAGTGCATTCATACATAAGAGAAAATGCGCGTTTTTATATGATCCAACTTCCTTTGTTTTTACCTCTATAGTCACCCGTTATAAACGGTATACCGCGCACATAGTTAAATGGTATTTGTGCAATCGTCTGTTGTTCAGTGCATCCATTATAGTAATATATTGAAATGGTTCCAAATAGGAGCGTCTTAATTAACATATATACGATTAAATTGGACATTGTTTATTTTGAGTCGTGCTATGATTAAAAAACGAATAGATCCGGGTGAAATTAAATAAAGCTTTTATAGTATTTATCGCTAATTATCAAGTTTTACCAACAATTAAAATATTTTTTTAAACAATAATAATAAAATCTTTATTCAGACATAACACTCATTTTCAATTTACAAATGTAAATGCTTTTTTACATAATCATTTATTTATTTCTAATTATCAGATGCCATTACAGTTTATTTACCCAATGCGATAGTGACTTAAGAACTAACAATTAAAACTAAGTTTAACTACTAATTAATCTATTTTAGAGTAACATGCAATAAATAAGAGAACCCTTGCCACTTCATATTGTCTCCTTAGTTTAGTGCAAATTGCATCTGCTATGTCACGATACTGTCACTGACACAAGACATACAAATTATCTAACACATACAAATTATCTCTCTAGTATTAGCGTAATATTTGCTTATTACTAAGGACTAATATCAGAAGCATAAGTCGTTCTATATATTCGAAATACAAATAAAAAATATAATTACATATACAAAAACAATGCATTAAAATAAAAACATAATTGATTAAATCTACACTAATATTATAAAGAGGAAACATGTGAATGAATAGACTTCGAAATTCTTGCAATCTGAAAAATTCCTTTACCATTGGAATCCGACATTATCACCGAACATTAGAGCATACGAATCCAACAAAACAGCCAGTCATAGATCAAATTATTCTTATAGAGGATGTACGCATACGAGTATAGTAACATGATAATTGTTTACCAATATGTCAACAGGATATGAATCTCTGACCGGATGTCACTTCACAAATATAGGGAAGTCACAGTTTTCCTATTAAAGTGTGATTAAAAAGTACTCATTTATCTGGTTCCCACCTCGGGTAAGAAATTGTACCTGTGAAGCGTATTTGATATTTAAATTTAATTTAATACATTGAAAAGCTTTTAGAAAATTAAATACGTACTTAAATATTCATTATTTTTTGATGTTTTAAAATACATCATATTTATTTTTCCCATACAACTGGAGAGAAGCGAGATCTTTAGGCATAATTTCGTTTTATTTACAAGTGAATATATTAAAATATATTTGCGAACTTCCTTCCGAAGATTCCTATTTTTATTCATCCTGATATTAACTCCGTAATAGAGTTATGAAGATATTTCTTTTATTGACAGAACAACAAACAAATAACTGTTATCATAGATCGAATAACTCAAATAGAAACCGATTCAACAAACGGAAAACGAATTGAAGACGGGCTTTGTTTTCGTGGAAAAATATCGGGAGGATCGTAATTGTAATATCGCATAGTGTGGCTACGTGGTAATAGTTATAATCGGTATTCTATGATACAGTGTTAGGTAAAATTATAAATATGCGCCCACACACGGGGTGATTGTGTAACCTGCCTGTTGACACATAGATGTCCTTACGAAATATTGTGATATGCAAACGTTATGATACTATAATAACACCTTTTACAAACATAGAGATACTAATATAGATACATTTACATCCAGTTGAGGTGTAGGTTATTTTGGGAAATTTCTCGTGAACTTAATCTTAATTGGTATAATCTCTCAGTAGTAAAGTTAACGGTGTTTTTAAACCCGTGTATTTAAAAATTAAAAAAAAGAATCATAAATTTTAACAGTATTCCGAACTGGAGTAAACGTTTAAATTCGTCAACGGAACTTTAAAGATATCTTCTTTTTATATACCCTCACTTTTGAATTAGTATGCCAATGTTAAAACAAGCTTGTCTCACATTGTTTACACTCTTTAATTTCAACCAGTGATACAAAAGCTACCAATCAACTTCTTTAAAGTTTAAAAATGTGTAAACGATTAACACTAACAAACGTTCTCACGGGCTTAATTGCTGCTGATTTAATAACTGTTTGAGTGATTGTTAATTCGTAACGGTCATCCTTACCGGCACGTTAGGCGCGGTGTGGCTAGACATATCGAATAAGTAAGACATACATATACATATTTTGTTAAACATTGACAACCTCACAGGATATAAACAACTATAATTTGAAACATAATTTTACTAAAAAATAATTTGTAAATTTTTGATTGAAACTTCAAATATTTCAATTCTTTACTAAGTTTCATTTTATAAAACACTAGCTTTCCGCCCGCGGCTTCGCACGCGTGGGCTACTAATTTCTGTATTTTTAGAGGAGCACAACAAAAGTTTAAAAAAATTACGATCGCAGGACCAGTGATATATGCGGATGTCTATCTTTTTTTTTATAATCTTCTATGGAAATAGGATTGACCAAAATCTCACAGAGCGCGCGCCGCTTCAAAATACAGAAAATTTAAGCCCACGCGAGCGAAGCCGCGGGCAGAGAGTTAGTTATTTTTTGGTTTTTGAGGATTCATTGAGTGTTTTAACGTCTTAATCTATACGTTAAGAGTATAAAAAGGCATGTCCGCAACCCAACCAAAATCTCACATTGTCACGTGGTATGACATTTTCACGACTTTAGAAGCATATTTCTCAAAAAATATTTATTTTAGCAGAAAACGCATTTAGGAACCTCGATATCATTCTTAAAGACCTTTCCAATGATACCTCACTCAATGATGTATTCGCGAATTTATTTTTTTACCCTCCGTTTACATGTATGGAGAACCACCCCTAAAATATTTTTTTTAAATAAAATATAGCCTATAAGTTGCACCTAATATTGGTCTATCAGCATGTGAAATTTTATAAAAATCTGCCCAGTGGTTATTACGTGATTGACGCACATACAAACAGATAAACAGATAAACAGACAAACAGACAAACAGACAAACAGAAATATAAATTTTTAACCATGGTTTTGGTATCTATAGAACATACATATTGCATACCAATTACTCTTTTTGAAAAATATTCAATGTACAGAAATGGTTCGGTTACTGTTTTATTATAAGTATAGACATAGATATAGATAAATCCCCTTCATCTTATGTTGTAATTATTGAGAAATAAATTTGCAGATATTAATATCAATACAATTCACCTAATACGTATGTCCTTTGCAATTTTTATTTTACTTAGAAATGCAAAAAACAACAATTGATTGAAATTGATGTTGTCCTCAAACACTTTAATGAGATACAAATTTCCTATCGATACGATTCGTTAAAATAACAAATTACTTAATAAATAGTGGTAATAGTGTCATAAACTCTATTATATAAAAAGCTATATCCTACATACGTAAATACAGTGCAATCGAATATCTTAATGGTAAGATACGCCAAAGCATGTGAAATAATTTCGTGAAAACGTGCCAACTTGAGGACGTTTGTAGACAAAGACGGGTCGGAATTAGTTCGTCCAATACCGTAGAAGATGCTCAGCATAATCCGAGTTTCAAAGTTTAGGCTAATAAGGCTCACCGATAGCGCCGAAGTTAAAATAAACTCGCACTATTTCTTATTTGAAGCATGTTTAAGAGCTCTTAATTGAATGTCTTAAATTGAAGTTTGTTGACGCAAAAATTGTTATGATTAGCCGACCTTTAGGGAT
>LQNK01000331.1:146350-164328 GCA_001586405.1 Phoebis sennae | reverse complement strand
ATCCTGATATTAACTCCGTAATAGAGTTATGAAGATATTTCTTTTATTGACAGAACAACAAACAAATAACTGTTATCATAGATCGAATAACTCAAATAGAAACTGATTCAACAAACGGAAAACGAATTGAAGACGGGCTTTGTTTTCGTGGAAAAATATCGGGAGGATCGTAATTGTAATATCGTAATAGTTATAATCGGTATTCTATGATACAGTGTTAAGTAAAATTATAAAAATGCGCCCACACACGGGGTGATTGTGTAACCTGCCTGTTGACGCATAGATGTCCTTACGAAATATTGTGATATGCAAACTTTATGATAATATAATAAAGCCTCTTACAAACATAGAGAAACTAATATAGATACATTTACATCCAGTTGAGGTGTAGGTTATTTTGCAAAATTTCTTTTGAACTTAATCTTAATTGGTATAATCTCTCAGTAGTAAAGTTAACGGTGTTTTTAAACCGTGTATTTTAAAAAATAAAAAAAAGAATCATAAATTCTAACAGTATTCCGAACTGGAGTAAACGTTTAAATTCGTCAACGGAACTTTAAAGATATCTTCTTTTCATATACCTTCACTTTTGAATTAGTATGCCAATGTTAAAACAAGCTTGTCTCATATTGTTCACAATCTTTAATTTCAACCAGTGATACAAAAGCTACCAATCAACTTCTTTAAAGTTTAAAAATGTGTAAACTATTAACACTAACAAACGTTCTCACGGGCTTAATTGCTGCTGATTTAATAACTGTTTGAGTGATTGTTAATTCGTAACGGTCATCCTTACCGGCACGTTAGGTGCCGTGTGGCTAGACATATCGAATAAGACATATATTTTGTTAAACATTGATAACCGTACAGTATATAAACAACAATAACATAATTTTACTAAAAAATATTTTTGTTAATTTTTTGTTGACACTTCATAGATTTCAAGTCTTTACTAAGTTTCAATGTATAAAATATAAATCCCCGTCGTCTTATGTTGGAATTGTAGAGAAATATATTTTTAGATATTAATATCAATCGCATTGTGCGTCTAATACTTATATCCTTTGCATTTATTTTACTTAGAAACGAACAAAACAACAATTGATTGAAATTTATGTTGTCCTCAAACATTTACAAATTTATTTTCGAAATCAGTCCTAAAATTATCAAATTATTTTATAAATAGTGCAAATAGTGTCATAAAGTCCATTATTAAATATGTATTTTATGCTACATTCTACATACGTAAATACAACGCAATCGAATGCATATCTTAATGGTAAGATACGCCAAAGCATGTGAAATAATTTCGTGAAAACGTGCCAACTTGAAGACATTTGTAGACAAAGACGGGTCTGAATTAGTTCGTCCAATACCGCAGAAGATGCTTAGCATAATCCAAGTTTCAAAGTTTAGGCTAATTAGGCTCACCGATAGCGGCGAAGTTAAAATAAACTCGCATTAATTCTTATTTGAAGCATGTTTAAGAGCTCTTAATTGAATGCCTTAAATTGAAGTTTGTTGACGCAAAAATTGTTATGATTAGCCGACCTTTAGAAACGTTTTTGCTAAGAATATTTTAATGAAATTTTGTATATTTTAATGACCATACTTTGCATTACTATATTGTTACTATTGATGGATTTAGAATAAAACTAGAAAAACAAAAAAAATCTAACAATTTTTACTACTAAAGTATACTTTAAGATTACGTGAGTCATGATATAAGAGGTAGGTCATAAGGCTTATGAATTTTGCTTGTTTTTTTTTCATTTAATTCGTAACTCCATCCGCAGTTTTGCATTATGAGTCAATTATTATCTAATCCGGCATTCCGATTGGCTAAACTCACTCCAATAACTGCAGATATGCAATACCAATTTTCCAACCCCGGACAATATTAATGAACTTCAATTGAGGTAATGTTGTGCAAATAAATTTTATTCTAGTTGAAATGTATGGTTAGCCAAACTAATCACCCTTTTAGAAGTTAACTGACGGAAAATTAGATTATGAAAATAAATTTTTACTTCCGAAAGTGATTGAAATTTTGAACATACTTCGAAATGTATCTTGTCATCTATTAAAATAGTTTTCTGATATAATTTTTTTACGTGAGGAAATTCTGCATCTGTCTCTGGGGCGACAGGCATGTTATGTCAGGCTCTTACTAACTCATACCTCACGGAGGACCTCAATTGCGTAAGAAGTCTACACATCTCTACTTTCTTTCTTTTTTTCTCTCTCTTTTTTAGTATATTCATGTGTATCTATTGTTTTTATTCTCAAACTTTCTCTTGTTAATCTTTGGTGCACTTCCTACTCCTTCTATGCAATCTTTCCTCTACTCTCCGGTTGTCTGTAAGAAATCGCTCGTAGCGATATGACCGCCTACTGTACTTTTTCTTCTCAATGTATCTTCGTGTATCCCATATATTAAGTGCAATTAAGAATTGAATTTCTTTCTTTCTTTCTCTTTGAATTTTCCCTCTGACCATCTTATGCAGAACGTTCGGTAAAGTATTCGTTGTAATCTTGCTCCCATATCGATTGTAAAATGATGCTATAATTCGTGTCTTATCACTCCAATTTACGTAATGGTAATTACAGTATGCAGGATGTGATCATTTATGGACTCGAGCTCACGTCTTCAATTAATGCATCCCATCATATAGGTAATAAGATGTCTTTAAGAGGACAGGAAGCTTGATCGATATAATAGTAGCGTATTGCGACACTATTTTAAAGTACGACTATTTTATAGTGATGATAACGCATTTTTATTCAAAAATTTCATACGGAATTTGCATTTGAAAGACGACTAAGTTAATAAACAGTTGGAATATTGGGTACATATTGTTGGAAATATAAAATGTAGTAATTTTAGGTACTATATTTTAATAAACTTTTCACGATATATCTATGAAATGTTTTTAAGAAATTCATGAAGTTCGTATAAAAGAAGGTCATGTTATCGACGGACATAGATAATTACGTAATGTAAGCATTTTCAATATATAGCTGAAACATAATTTTAAAATTCATAATCTGGAAATATTAATAGTCAAAACGAACTTCCTTCGTGTATTAGAGAAACCATAGAAGCCATAAGAAGTTTAAATACTTACTTAAAAAGTGCTTTAAACCTGCATATCAAAGTATCAACTTTCAAAGCTCCTATTATTCGATATTGCTTCATAACCTTCCAGGATTAAATTCTATAAAGATTGTATTAAGTAGGCGATCGATAAGGATTTTAGTAATAGTTCTTTATTGCGCCTAAGTATTGAAAGGTTTTATACCTTTCTATTTTCATTACTATTCCATAAGGAATATATATGTATATCCCATGGGAATACTACGTTTTTTAAGGATAGAAGGTTGTTTATAACCGTCTCCATACCAACAGTACGCAAATTTTACGATTGGTTGAGCAGATAAGGCACACAGAGGTAAGAATCAAAAATACTTTCGCTTTTATGATATTAGTTGGAATTCAGTTTAAGGTTTATATAATCTAAACAAGTCAATAAGAGCAGTGAATCATAGGTCTAAAATCCCTTAAAAATACTCAACACCTTATCATTCTTACGTGTGTTAGTCTTTTAAAAACCTCTTTGTTACGAATTATGCTGAAATGTACCCAAGGTCTGACCCAAATATGTCCTCTTCAAACGCTCCGTGCTTTTGTGGTGTTTTAGCGACGCTTAATTAAAAACAAAGGTTTACTACGCTGTAAATATAAGCGTGTACAATGCATCGCTGTATTTCGTTCATTAAATTTTCAAGCAAAGTTCTTGGAAAATTTAATCATGTCTTTAAAACATATCATACATGTTCTTGACTAGATTATAATTCGTAAAGCTTAAAGTACTTTAATTTATAAATAAGTCTTTAGCAGATTAAAGTAACCAAGGTTTCTTGATGGATCCTACTAATCCTAATAAGATTATAAATGCGAAAATTTGGATGTTTACATATTTTGATGACTTGTATTTACTTGTCCATCCCACAGCAACTATTGAACAAATTTTGATAAAATTTTGTATACAGAAGGGTTATCCATTGGATTATGTAATGTGAGATTTGATTTTTGGTTGTTTGTCTGATTTGAATTGAATAGGCTCCGCAACTACTTGATTGATTTGAAGAAATATTTTACCATTGAAATCTTACATTAACTCTTATGAAGGAAAGCTGTATAAAAAAATGCTGCGGGAGCGAATCCACGCGGATAGCTAGTTACTCTAAAAACTTCGAAATTCGTGCGAGCGAAGCGGGTAGTTATCAGTAGTTCATGAATCAAACTTTATAAAAAAAGAGTAAAAAGCTAATCAATACAGCCATCAAAGCAGTTGCAGTTATAAATGTATTTCCTAGGATTGTCTATTGTCATTACTATTGTTTGTTTGTTTCTCACGATAAGCACAATTAATGTAATTGCATCTTATCGCATGTGTTAAGGAATGCGAACTTGAATTATCGTTATCAAAATTAAAATTTCCTTGTGCTTCCGTATTTCATTTTGTTGTACGTTGTAAACTGGAGTCAAAAATCTTCAAGTGATCTAAGTCTTGGTATATTAAAGGATATGCCAGTATATTTTTACGTAATCTACAAAACTTTATTGTACTGTTTTTACGTTCCAAGATGTTCTACTCCCCTCCCAATTTCCTATTAATCCTCTCCTTATTCCCTTACATACCTCCCTACACCGACGATGGAACCTATCTAATCGAACCAACGAGGTGATCAATAATGTTAAACCTACATGAATGCGGATAGAATAAAAATATATAGTAAAGTATATCTAAGTCTGCACATTGGACGCAGGTGACGGTCTTGATTAGTTTCTCTTGAAATTTAATGCCTGAATAACAAAATTCTCGGATTTCTGCATGGGAGTTTTGTAGGCGAATTGCTGTAATTTAAAGCGAAAGTATGAATGCATCGGCGAATATTCAAGGTTACTTTGAGAGTGTTTTTATATTTATTAAAAGAAATAAACCCGTTGCTTTCCCCTTAACTAAGTACATACACCATCAAAAACATAAATGTTAAAGAAAAGCCAAGCTCATTTACAAAAGAATGAGGAATGGATGCCAAGTTCTGTTTTCACTTGGGATAAAGTAAATCAATATTTTTAGTACTTGACTAAAATTTTCAAATTAATAGTCGTTCCAAATTTCATTGATGTAGATTGAATAGTTTACGAGTTACGAAAAGGTCGTAAATGAATCAGGATGGTTTGTGTAAATATATACATTTGGCGCGTCGTCTGCCTTACTTGAACTTGGCTGACAAGCTGCCAGCTGCCTGCTGCAAGCTGTGTGAAGAGATGTATTAATATGAGAGCATACTGAATAATTTTGTATACCATCTAAATTTATAATAGTCATCCAAGCTATCATAAATTTTCGGTTTCAGGCAAAAACCATACCGTTCTGATCAATATACCTATTACTGACTGCGCTTTTTAAGCTCATTCCCTTGTATTCAATATCAGAATTCATTCAGCGTAATATTTTAATTGCCATGCTGCAAAACTTGTTTAAATACATGTCTATATTGGCATGATGGCACGTGCTTTAAGATCAATGAACTGAGTGCACCTGAACTGGTGACATTCCAGCATTCTTCTACTTAGAACATCTGTTAGTTAGAACTATAGTAAAAGGCAAGGAACAAGCCAAACAAAGAGCTAGAGATAGTCTAGCTCTGCTTACTGTAAAGTTGGTTTACGTTGCGAACTAAACTCGAACTTAAATATTTACATCTTCGACTAGATTTCCTGTAGTTTCGAAGATTCAGTTAGCAAGAGCAAAAGCGAGGGATTTAACTGAACAATTTGTACTCAAATTTGAATTAAGTTAAATTAACGTAGTCAGCTTTGATAAGACAATATTTGAATACCTATGTTTATAATGTGTTTTAGCATATAATTCATTCCTATGCCATTCTATTTCTATATCGTTATGATATAGAAATAGAACGGTACGATAATTTAAGGCATGCTTATAAATAACACTAAAAAAATCTAAATCAAACTAATATATTCGCACTAAACAGCATTTCAAACGCTATAAGAATTTCAAGTAGCCACAACACCTTTTAAACCATGTAATAAAGGCATTTCGGTAAATTTCTACGAAACTGTCCAAAACTATGCAAATGGGGGTATTTGTGAATTCGCTGAACACAATGAAGTCATCGATACAACAAATCCAGAAGCACGCGTTAAGATCAACGGCCTACGACGTGACATTCCGGGGCATTGCGCGAATCGTTTTTAGATCCACGAAATCGATTTGAGCGTGGATAAGCCACTTGATGGCGTGTGGTTTTTGTGAAGAATGTTTGAAGGTGCCGAAAGCGTGTTCACCGCCCGAGTCAGAAATCGGTTTAGAGGCGGACAAGTGCTTAAAGGCTATTTAATTGAAGTGCAAACGTTTTTCTTTTATTATTTTTTATGGTATAAGCAGGCATGCAGAGCATGCGGTTCATCTGTTGTTAAGTGACTGACCGCAGCCCATGAACATCTACAATATGAAAATATCAGAGAAGCCTTGTCTGAAAGAAGGGGAGGGGGGAAGTTGGAAGAGGAAAAGGATGGGAATACGGATCTATAACGTAAAAGAGTACGTAATTATTTAAATAATAATTTGAGAATAAGAATTAAGGTTTGGGGAGATGTTAATGATCATTTTGATATATGATTAGTACCACCATAGTTCGAACCCAGGAAGTTTCGTTTAATACGCCAATGCACTTACTACTCATAATAAGAAATAACTTAATATATAATCAACAATAAATTATGCAAAGCTGTTACTCATGAATAATTGAATCGACACAGCCAATCGTAAAATCCATACATTATAAAGTGGGGAAGTTTTGTTTAAAGGAACATCGTAATTAAACCCATCAATACGCATCATTGCTCCAACGTGATGTCTCATTAATACTTCAAAACAAATTGAGTGATACTCAAGCTTAACATTGTTGAACGTGGTATAACCCCTCAGCCACAGTTATCAGCAACGCGAATTGCGGCGAGATGCGATGTGCGCGAATCTTTACATATTTACGTGAGAAACAGATAACGTCCTTTTTTGAAATCGATTAATAATTTATTTCTAACGCTTGTGAACCCACTAATAAAAAATTTAAAACCCAATGTCAAGCATACCAAGAGATAAGAGGTCAATACTGCAAGAATCAGAGCCAATTTTCCAAATACCATCTTCGAGGAAATTAGTGGAGACACACAATTTTTGTAACACTCATGAAGACAAAGTTGTCATCTCAGTCACCCGTGACCACGCTCGCTGTAAAGTGCTCGAAACGTCGGGTTATTAATAATAATAAACCGCGTTTATAATCCTTTAAATAGTGTTTTATTAAATATGCAAAGTACTATACTTAAATATGCAGCGTTAAAACCAACACTAGAATATACTATCGATTAATAAAATACAAATTCAAATAGAGCAATGTATATAAGCTAGAGTTCATAAAATTATTTTTGTTTTATCTACGGATATTGAGAGTATTAGGGATTGACCTCAATTTATTTAATGCCCATCTGGATATAGATTAAATATTTGCTTCTAACATAACAGTATTTGTTGACAAACAGAAGGTCAGCCTTTTAGTGGTGCGTTGATTTTACAAAATATCGATATCGCTCTATAATAGATATCGCTCGTCTTCTTCCTACACTAGAACGATGAATCATTGTTGAATCGATGAACGATGAAGCAAATTAACCATATTCAGGAATAATTAAATATATTTTTTCTTATATAAAAAAATGTGTGAAGCCCTAGAAAAAAATGTTAATTCAAAACTGCATAAGCAAGGGTTATATACCTACGATCAATTACTCTTTCGCGTTTCGTAACAATCTGTAAACTATTGAGTAATAATATGTATTTGTTGTCTATTGATATATTCGGATAGCGCCCAGATGGTACGGTTCACACGCCCAAATCAAGCGCGCCATTTATTTAATTAATTTATTAAATTTCATTTCCCCACAGTTTTCTTTACAAGCTTTAATGTATCCCTGTATACATGTCCCTGTATACATTCAAATTCTCTGCAACAAGTACTTTAAGAAATATCAGTAACATAACAATATTTTGTCTACACTAATATTACAAAGAGAAAAACTTTGTTTGTACATGTAATTTATAGGCACTAAAACTACTGGACCGATTTGAAAAATTCTTTCACCATTCGAAAGCTACATTATCCACGAGTAACATATGCTATATGTATAACATGCTACGGGAGCGAAGCTCTGCAGACTGGCTAGTTAGTTTATATTCAAAAAAGACATTCTATCGTAATCATAAATTATCTAAAAATTATAGAAATAAATTATTTGTTTTTATTATGTACTTATTATCGTTACATTCCTTCATACAGTTTATTTGACTATATAGTAATGCTTCTATTTGTTATTGATCTATTCGGTTTGCGCCCTTTTCGTGTTCGTTCACACGCTCAATTCATACGTGCTATTCATTCGTGAGAATTAATGTAGCCGTTAAGATGACTGTGTCAAGATCAAAGGGCTTATTAGCAGGACTTATAATAAGGCATTGTTGGTCTGGCGTTAGAATATCATAACTAGTGAATGAAAAAGATAGATTACTCTATATTTGATGTACCAATATTATAATTTAATGACATAGAGAAATATACATAAACTAATGCATAGAAGGATGATATTGTAAATTAGGAAAATGAATCAATTCGGTATATTATAATAATATACGTAGTATATACCTGCAGACCATAAAGATCGAACTGTTTAAAACTAAATTAAAACTTAACTATGAAGAAAACTTCATACAATGATAAGAATATTTTGTATTATTTGGTATACGTTATCTTAGTAGAAACGAAATATGTCTGTCTACCCTTGTTAAAGTATTTAAAATTTACTTTTTGTATATGTAAACGTATATAACAATCAAATGCTTCTGGAGGAATATTCTAGAAATAACCATTTAAACATTTTAGACGTTCGAGTAATCATAAAGGAAAATATCTTAAAGGATTCCAAACATATAGACTTGCAATCCAGTAAAATAAACTAGTCAATACCAATCAACGGCTCCAAGGCGTTCAAACATTTGCAATAGTGTTACGAAAGGCGCCGCCATCCGTGAACATTCCTCTGCCCACTGGCCAACAAAGATAACTGTAATGTTTATTGGTAATTAGTGATACACCAAATAACGAATATCTACTATTCAGTACTACCAGGAACGCTAGATTTTTTAATGATTTAAGAAAATTCTCGAACCAATTATATTTGACCGCATACAAATTGTGCATAAGATGTCGAATACGCCGAATACCAAATAAATAATATAATCTAATAATAATATAATCGGTGGATCTCTAGTAATTAGCTACTGATCTTACTTATAGGCATTTGATAATGATACGTAATCTTGTGCAACGAGAAGACGCTTCACTGACTTGACATTAAAAGCATTTCGTCAATCATAAAGCGTTTATGTTTGTTAAGCAAAAACAACACTCTAATGCCCGGTTTCGAGTCACTTTAACGCTAGTTAATCTATTCGATAGCGTTAAACGTCCGGCGACTGTGACAGTTGCGTTTCTGAGCAACGCATCATAGTCAAATTTTTCTCACAGCTTTGATGAATCCGTAACCATTGACAGTTTAACTAAATTAACCGGGTATGAATGATATAGATCGTAATATGCACGCTGTATTATAAAGGCAAACCCTCAATGCTATTGTGCATATTAAATGTCATATTGGCTAAGTTATCCTAATAGCTAGCTATATAACATATGTTTTCATAATATACAGAGATATCATATTAATAAATAATTAGCATAAGTGTTTTAATGTATAAATGTAAATTAGATGTGATTAGCATGCAAATACATTGATGTGTCAGAGATACTTATGTTAAAAATATCGATAATCGTCTGAAAATCTTATTCACACAACCAACAACTACCTATAAATTTTTATAGCCGTTTTCAATATAGTAAAGTCTTACTAAAGTCAAACAAATCTATCTATTTGCACTTACTTTAATTTCGATATGCTGACGACGGATATCCTATGATTTTTGTTTATCTAACGTCATATAATTATAGATAACAATCTATCCATAATCTATACATATAATAAAGGAGTAACCGAACCATTTCTGTACATTGACTATTTTTCAAAAAGAGTGATTGGTATGTAATATGTATGTTCCATAGATACCAAAACCATGGTTAGAATTTTTTTTTTCTGTTTGTCTGTTTGTCTGTTTATCTGTTTGTCTGTTTGTCTGTTTGTCTGTTTATCTGTTTGTATGTTCGTCAATCACGTAATAACTACTGGGTAGATTTTGATAAAATTTCACATGCTGATGGACCAATATTAGGTTCAACTTATAGGCTACATTTTATTTGAAAAAAATATTTTTAAGGGTGACTCTACATACATATAATCGGAGGGTAAAAAAATAAATTCGCTAATACATCATTAAATGAGATATCATTGGATAGGTATTTGAAAATGAAATAGAGGTTTCTAAATGCGTTTTTTGCTAAATTAAATATTTTTTTAAATATACGCTTCTAAAGTCGTGAAAATGTCATACCACGTGACAATGTGAGATTTTGGTTGACGCGCGGTCATGTCTTTTTCTACTCTTAACGTATAGATACGATAAAAACACTCAATAAATTCTCAAAAACCTTCAAAAAATAACTAACTCTCCGCCCGCGGCTTCGTTCGCATGAGCTAGAATTTTCTGTATTTTGAAGAGGCGCGCGTACTGTCAGATTTTGGTCAAACCTATTTCTATAAAAAGTTATAAAAAAAACTATAGACATGCGTAATATCAGCGGTCATGCGACCGTAATTAATTTAGACTTTTGTTGCGCGCCTCTACAAAATACACAAATTAGTAGCCCACGCGTGCGAAGCCGCGGGCGGAAAGCTAGTCTTTGATAAATTATTGACAACAGCCGTTAGATATACTATAATAACGATTTCCATAAACGTAAACAGACGTAACAGACTTTTAAATCTGGGTCGAAAAAGGTATGTAACATTTTTTTCAAAGTCCTACGGCTATTGGTCTTCCACGTCACAATATATTGACATGTACCTTACATGCAAATAATTCGTCCAGTGATATAAGTAGGTCAAACTTGTGAGATTTACTAGGACAGGATAAATAAAATCTTGTACATCCGATCTAAATGTACTACTTGTAAGGTAAGATAACTTAGCACCGGAAAGAAAGCATTTCTACTACCGTTGCTTTCATAGTTTTTACGAGTATATTTACCTCAATTATTTCAAGCCATAAAGCGTGTAAACTGGTTAAAAATTAATCAAAAACATATGCGCAGTACTCATAATTTCTATGAATATGTAACACTGGAATCCTTCCGGATTTATAATTAATTCATTCACTACGTTTGTTATTAAAATTGTGCTATGTAAATGTATTTTATATCGTGTTTTTGTGTGGTAAGAATGCATGTTTTTAACTTGCTAAGTATTGTATGGCCATATGTCCATGCTATAAATTCGACATCGATTTCATTTCTCTGTTGCTTACGTTTATCGGTGGAATTTGGAGAAAGAAAATTTTACACAAAGAGAACATTTATTTTCAAAAACTTCTTAGATGCGATTTAACTCCGTGTATAACGTAGTTTGAAAATAGTGACTTAATGGTGATCAAAATTTCGTTCGAGAGATTTCATGCTTATAATTGACTTGCTGCGTTTATTTACTATGAAGTAACTTTTGTATATTTTGAATTTCCTTGCAGCTGCAAGCGCATGCTCTTCACGGCCTGTTAATGACCGGAGATGGTAAACTGTAATTAAAGCTATTCGGAGCACGCCACTCTTCCACGACGACCTTGTTTCTGATTCGGCGTGCTTTTAACTAAATCGTTTATCACTGGGTAAACGCGGGTTAATGGACTGATGAAGGCGATGTTCAACAGATTTTTTGGTTTCTGACACCGATGGCCGGGTTTACGAAATAGATATTTTAACAGATCAATTAAATGTTAACGTGGACTGTGGGTTATGAACGAGTATGTGATAAGTTATCGTGAATACCTCTTGGAGTAATCATTTTAATAACTAAATTAAATGATGTGTTTAGACTTATAGACGGTTAATGTGGTTTTGGAGCCGATTTATAATAATTAAATTTAATTAACTGACATTTAGAACAATTTGAAATTAACGAGCACACAAACAGCCTAAGTATAAGATAAATATTTCGTTTCTTATTCAAAAATTGTTATCTAATTCCAAGCAGTCCTTTTAGTATTTAAAATGAAATACAGTAAAATCTCATTTTAAAATTTATATTTTCTATCGCAACAACATTTAGTATGATATATTCATATATATAATGACCAAATTTTAATAACGAATTTTTAATAACGAATTTACACGTGTGAAGCGAAACTACTTAAAATGTATTTATGTTCTTGTATAGTTAAGACATAGCTAGCAATATTTTCTCAAGGAACTCGAAGCCACATAACAAAGTGGTTTATCTAGTTTAAAAAACAATGACTCATACATAACAAACGTAGCACTGATGTATTATGAAGTATAGTAAAGTGTATTGAGAATATTTTTATTTTTTTAGTACTTTTTTATGTATTTCGGAAAACAATTGAAAGTATGGGCGTAGTGGGAGGATTAAATGGATAATTTGCATTCGGAGAACAAAAGCTAAGGATGTCTAACTCTTCAAACTTCGATAGTTATCATGGGATTACTCATTCAAGACTCATGTTTGAATTTGAATATTTATTTTGGAACGGAAAAAAAGTGATCAGATCAGTAAGAATCTAAATTATAAATATATATAGCTCGTTATTATCTTGATTAAAAAAGGAACATTTGCACTTTTATTAGTATTATATCATTTAAAACTATAAGATTTTATAAGAAGACAACACTTATGAAAAAAAAACGGTTAAATAGGAGTATTAAGTAAACTTTTATTCCTTAGTTATTAAATGTTACATTATACACGTATAGATAAATATCAACTAATTCAAACACTGCAAACTAATAATTACTTAACTTAAAGCATAATTCTCCTTTAAAATATTTAATAGGGCATTAAGTAAACAGGAACCTCATTAAATAGAGTGGTAGTAAACTATCTCGTAGATAACAATGACGTATTCGTCCCATATAATGCGATATTCGCATGCCATTGATATCTTATCGATCGACACTTTCCTTGTCTATTCAATTATTGTTCAAACAATACTGTAAATTGGTTCCAATTGTTAGAACATGATAAGGGAGCAAAGAGCTTTGTGTTTAGAACAGTCGTATTTTGTCAATCAGATGATAAAATTAACAATAATTGTATTGTTGTTTTTCGGGATGAAATGGTATAATTTACGAGTTTAATACCGTGAATTTATTTAAATATGTTAACAATATTCGTAAAATTGTATTCGTTATATATTATGTCATATAACTTTGCTATACGTAACTGGTTGTAGTGTTTTTAATATTTTTTAAAAGTAATAGCGTTTCAATTTCAAAACTCTCAATCGGTGATTTTATGTTTCATGTTTCATGAATTAAGTAAAGTTAAATGGACATAAATCGTTTTATATGCGATTAATGGACCTGTTATTACATTTAATCCGAAAAGATTAGAAGAGCTTAATCATTCAACAACCAAGAGAATAGATGAGCACTGCATTAACAGTATACATAATGCACACAACTCTAATAATAATAATCACCACAATAGCTTATAAGCAGGATGTAGATTTCATCACATTTAAGCAAAAGAGCTTCATCATCCACCTAAGAGAATAAATGAGCACTGCATTAACATACATGATAATTATTACTAACCGCAATAGCATTAGCAAATTGATATTTCGTACTGTTTGCATATCGTTGAATTGCAAAAGCGTCGTGACTGCCAGGGAATCGTCGATAGTCAAACTTAGCTGCCATTTCATGAGATAAAGTAATTGGCTCGCTGACATTTGCTAAAAGCATTCTTTGTCGCAATTATTATTGGGAAGGGTTAATAACTGGAGTTAAGGTTTCAAATAAGGTTCCTGCAATTAATGGATCTTAGTTTTAAAATGTTGTGGGTTGTTAGTCATCTACGTCATATTAAAAAGTATTCTATTATTTTATGATTTTGTATTGATGCAGCATACATCCGTGGCTTATGTAATATTTTTTGAAATCGAGCGTTAAAATACAAGGATAGTATTTTTTTATGCTTTCTCGCTTGTATCAATTTAATCAGAAACATAAAATTTGTAAAAAGTAAATGTATACTAATATTATAAAGACGAAAGATTTTTTTGTTAGTTTATTTTTATTGAATAGGCTCCGAAACTACAGGACCGATTTGGATGAAATTCTATACAGAATTTCTTTGGAACCTCAGGATAGGATAGTTTTAATCCTACGGAAAAGGGATATATACACGGATGAAACCGCGGAGCTCAGCTAGTATTTTGAAAATTCGTGGTATTCAAATAAACTTATATAAGCCATAATTTAATGGAAACCACGAAATGTCAACATCAAGAGGAGCCAATGAAATCAGTTCCGTGGTCCCAATACCGGGGGGAATCACTGAATTGCAGATTCCCGTGAATGCAGTGTGCACATAGACCATAAACAGGTATAGAGCGTTAAATTTAATATGAACAGTAGATATAGGTATGAACGGCATTCGCAAACTACACGGCTCATAGGTCGACACTTTGAGTTGTAAGTTTATCTAACCGATGACTTATTGGATTAAAGAACATTAAACAACGACCCAAATTTGGATAACTACTGTTTCTTAGGTAGATTCTTTATATAATAATAGTAAATACCAACGATTTAAAATTGTAACTTGTAACTAAATTTAAGAACACCTGCCGACCTAATACCATAGATAAGCATGGTATTTTGTTAATATACTCGTACACATAGAACAGCTGCTTTTTTTTTTTTGCAAAACAAGACACAATGTTTTGGGCACATTGCCTATCACGGAATTGATTATAAATGAGATGTTGATATTTTATGACTAGCAAAAGTTCGCCAATCTTACATTACAAAGTAGGTAACTAAGTCATACTCTTGTATGAACTTCATTTTTCATATACATGTTCCACGTACACAGGCATAGATGCCTGTTTAAAACGTGTCGTACATAGACCGAGATATCGAGTCGGTGAGCCCTGTCAATGTGCGCGCTCTATACCTATTTAAAGTCTATAAGTGAGCACAATCACAACTGCAATTTGTTGAACAAAGCTGCACTGTACGGGTCGTGTGTGACTTTTTAACTTACGACGCAATAAACTTTTAATTTTCTTTTTCTCGATATTGCATGCTATTGTGCAATACACTGTTTATTTGAAAAGCAATTTGAATACTCTTAACAGGCCATAAAGATTTGAATAGCGAAATTTATGATAACCGCAAGGAATGATTTAATATAACTGTATGTTCGTAAGATTAATTTAAATGGGCTGACAGAAATATGGTTTTTGTCAGTGCCCTAATTTCAAGTTAATTGCAATTTATTGAACTAACTTCTAGGAATAGTATTTTGCAAATCTCTCTAATTAAGCTTTTTGGAGCTTTAAAATTTAATAACCTTTAGGTACCCAATCATCCATAAATAGTTTTAAAGATAATCGTTAATAATATTTGATCGATAAAAGCATTAATTGTTAAACTAATTTCTATAAATTGAACTTAACATTTTTTCATTAATAAACTCTCTGAATTGCAACTATTATAATTTCAATGTATTCACAGTGGCTATTGAAAAGAATACTTGAGTTTCTTGCCAGTTCTTCTCGATAGAAACAACTTTCCGAACTGGTAGTAAGATGACAATACATAACAGCTTGTAAAATTTGATTTGATTTTAATTTCCCGAAATTATAATTTTCAATTTATGACTTCTAAAACCTTAAAAAAACTCATTAGTTTCAACAACCTTATAAGCAAAGATAGTTAACTGATAAGAGCGTTAAGGTATTTCAGAAAGTCGTCCATTGATTAAAGTTGCCTTTGAACTGCGAAGTTCAAGTGGGTCTAATTGATAGGTTTATGCTTGGCTATCCCTTTTGAGGTAATACTATTAACTATTTGCATTTAAGGTGACTAATATAACTTATTTAATTTGCTTTTTAAAAGCTCAATTTCTAAACGTTTTTTAACGTTGCAGCCTTGGAAGTCAGAAGCGATTTCTACAAGGAAACATTGGACAAGATCGTTCTTCTGTACATAATATAAGTGAAGTCCGTTGTCCCCTATTGGGGTAGGGGCAGATGTTAAATATATTACGAATCAATTTTTATTTAGAGGCAAGTAGGTGATCACCCTTCTATGTCTGTCTGACCGAAATATATTTTCACATCTTCACTAATCAAACACAGGACCTCTCGGTTGTAATGCCTAAAGTGCTAACCATTTAGCCAAAGTCAGTTTTATTTAATAATGAGGCTTTTTTGCGGCGATTGTACCTCAGGCATCGGAACTAGACGGGGTTTAAAACCGGAATGGGCAGACGTCATTGTTATGTAACAGGATATGTAGTACTGGATAGTATGTACAAGTGGATTGAAGTGTACTTGAATTATTTTTATACTAATATGTGTTTATTTATTCAATAAGTTATAATAAATTCGTATAGCTTTTTATACTGAAAATACGTCGGAAACTGGTATCGCAAATAAGTATGTGCAATAACAGAATTATTAAAATTGAATACGTCATTATGTAATAGGATATTACAAATGTAATGAATTTATTTCATAAAAAATGCTTTATTATTTTAAAACATATTTATCACGTCTTTACCAGTGATCGAACCCAGGACCCCTCGTTTATAACGCCTAACGCCTTAACCACTTAACCAACGAGGTGGTCAACATATGAAGTAGTTTATAGAAAATACAACTCCTAAGCATCAAAGGAGAAAAGAATGATATATATTAAAATTTCACTTTGTAATATTTAAATTTACTCAAATACAAAGTAACTAAATTACAACAAAGTTTTAGTGAAATGCGAGATTAAAACTGTCTTATCTAGTTATTAAAGTTGAATGAAGTATGTTTAAACTTTTAGATTTGTATACATTTTTAATGACTAATTTTCTTCCTCGAAATTTTGCATAAGGCTGCGTCTACATTTATGATTCATAGTCAGACGGAGCATCATTTGATGATTATTGTTATAATTTATGAATACGGGCTATATCTAACAAGCTTAACATTTAAAATAAATCTTTATTAAATTGATATGTTCGTTAAATAAGTCAGAATCTTATAGAACAGCGTTCTTTTATGTACACAAAACGTATGAATTATTACATGTCATTGTTATTTTCTTTGTTGGATATTTTAACATGCATCAGTTAAATACTAATGTGAACGCACCTTTTCATCTAAGTATTGCACTTTCTCAAGCATCTCATTCTTTTATAAAGAAAGTCGTTTAACACAGCAGTTATTATCACAATGGGTAATTAAATTAACAAAGTCTTTCACAGGCATCTCTTAATTAGACGACACGATACAATTATTAACAGCTATTAATCACAACAAAATATATTCAAGGTTACACGCCAGACTTAATTATGGCTATTCGGTGTTGAAAACGTGAGAAATACTCGATAAATCGAATAAATGAACCGTGTGAGGCATATCGATATCACCGTGACGAACAATGGTAATTGAATCGATAGAAATCATGAGATCGATGTATCGATACGCATCGATTAAACGATTTCTTCGAATGAAATGAGGTTAAAAGCATTCGTAATCTGTCTGTGGGTTAAATCTTAATGTGCAGATGTTTTAGGCCTACATTTTAAGCGAATTTTAATCATACATTAAGAATCGTTCCCACGCTATCCTGAAACAATTAGTCGC
>LQNK01000331.1:134376-145450 GCA_001586405.1 Phoebis sennae | reverse complement strand
ACATTCTACGGGCTCACTGGTAAAGTTATCCACTCTGACACATTGCTCTCTATTTGTAAGAAAATCCTGAAACCAATTTAGGGCCACACCTCTGATTCCCACGTTCTGGAGTCTGGTCAAAAGAATAGGAATGGAAATCGTGTCGAAGGCTTTTTGAAGATCTAAAAACGCGCCTAGACATTTCTCGCCCTTATCTAGATAGGACGTAACTAAAGAGGAAAGTCTGATTGTTGCATCTTCAGTGGAGAGTCCCGCACGAAATCCAAATTGGTTGTTGCTAATAAGGTTATTGGATTCTAAAAATTTAACCAGTCTTTTTGAGACAATTTTTTCTAGTATTTTCGAAACTGATGGCAGCAAAGAAATTGGTCTGTAGTTATTCGGTGAGTTACTATCTCCAGTTTTGTGCACAGGGGTAATAAGCGACTTTTTGAAGAATGACGGAAATGTGCCGGTAGAGAGACTGAGGTTGCACATGAATGTTATTGGCTCGATAAGATGGTGGCTAAATGTTTTTAGAATGTTTGTGGTGATTCCATCCCACCCAGGAGCACTGTTTGTTTTTAGTGATTTGATTATACTGGCTACTTCCAAACAATCGGTAAGGTGGAGGGCCATAGATTGTAACGGGCCATTTTGGGATGCCAGCGACGCTAATGATGTGTCTGTGCTGTTTAATTTAACCAGTATTTCTCTAGCACGGCTTGGCCCAACATTTGCAAAGAACTTATTGACTGAATTCAATGAGTTAATTGGTGTGTCATCTATATGTAATATTTAAATTTACTCAAATACAAAGTAACTAAATTACAACAAAATTTTAGTGAAATGCGAGATTAAAACTGTCTTATCTAGTTATTAAAGTTGAATGAAGTCTGTTTAAACTTTTAGATTTGTATACATTTTTAATGACTAATTTTCTTCCTCGAAATTTTGCATAAGGCTGCGTCTACATTTATGATTCATAGTCAGACGGAGCATCATTTCAAATGATGATTATTGTTATAATTTATGAATACGGGCTATATCTAACAAGCTTAACATTTAAAATAAATCTTTATTAAATTGATATGTTCGTTAAATAAGTCAGAATCTTATAGAACAGTGTTCTTTTATTTATGTAAACAAAACGTATGAATTATTACATGTCATTGTTATTTTCTGTGTTGGATATTTTAACATGCATCTGTTAAATACTAATGTGAACGCACCTTTTCATCTAAGTATTGCACTTTCTCAAGCATCTCATTCTTTTATAAAGAAAGTCGTTTAACACAGTAGTTATTATCACAATGGGTAATTAAATTAACAAAGTCTTTCACAGGCATCTCTTAATTAGACGAAACGATACAATTATTAACAGCCATTAATCACTACAAAATATATTCAAGGTTACACGCCAGACTTAATTATGGCTATTCGGTGTTGAAAACGTGAGAAATACTCGATTAATCGAATAAATCAACCGTGTGAGGCATATCGATATCACCGTGACGAACAATGGTAATTGAATCGATAGAAATCATGAGATCGATGTATCGATACGCATCGATTAAACGATTTCTTTGAATGAATTGAGGTTAAAAGCATTCGTAATCTGTCTGTGGGTTAAATCTTAATGTACAGATGTTTAGGCCTACATTTTAAGCGAATTTTAATCATACATTAAGAATCGTTCCCACGCAATCCTGAAACAATTAGTCGCATTTATAAATCTGAAGGGCAAAGCTATAAAAATTGCAAAAAATACTTAGTTAATTCCAAGGCGATTTTATGTACATATCCGAAAATAAATTTTAACCAAACTTTATAAAACATTAAAATAATAAGGAAACTGAGCTTTGCTCACTTCTGATAAGACCATTTTTACTTGAACCGTTAAAGTTTTAACCGTTGTAACATATTGTATGGGAAATGATCCATTCATTGTTACTATCGAATCGAATTTCGGATTTGCTTGTGGAAATCTAACTTTAGCGTTAGTTGATAAGTTCCAAAATGGGTTGTTCTCGAAAATGGGTTATACGTTCTTTTAAGACAGGGATCTTGATACGGAACGGACGTTGAAAAAAGGGGCACGACGGGAACACACCTGTCAGTAGTGTTGCGAGTTTTTGAAGAGGACGGGTGAATGGCGGCCGACAATGGGCTGTTTGAATTTTGTGTTTCGAACACTTTTTCGAATTCCCGTTTCACTCGACCATTGTGCGAGTACTTTCCTTTTGATTACATTCATTGTCACTGTTCCTAAAAGTTTGTGCACTTCTTCAAAATTGTAATTAATCATCGTACAATATTGGCCTATCGAACGAAGAATATTAAATAGAAAACATTTATTTCGACACACAATGATTTTATTCCGGCTTAACAAGACAATATATAAAGCATATTTAGCGTTAACATTTATGACAAATTAAACACTAACTAATAAATATTCGATAACCTGCCCACGTGTGGAGGTCTATTAAAAAATCATAACATAAATAAAACTTCCTAGTATAAATAGATGTGTCATTTAGAGTTGAGTTCATTACATCATAACCAGTTGATCAGTCAACAACCCGCTCCGGTTTTTATGCTATTCTCTTTATGGTTATCCACTTTGGTCGGTTCGTGTTTGCATAGATTTTGTTTGAATGAGGGTACTTATGTGTTTAGTTTGAATGTCATATTTGACGCATGTTCTTGTCTTCTTTTAAATTAAGTGTAATAGTGCTGAAGCAAGCTACACAAAAGAAATTAAAATGCTTTGTTACCTTTTCGTCGTGCTTTTAAATTTAACAATATAACAGCTTAATTGAAAGTTATCTTTAAAAGAACCAACTGCGTTTTCTATGAACAAAATAATCCTCGACTTCCTTTTTTTTCGAGAACCAATGCCTACTACCACAACTCTAACGAATCTCATAACACCTCACCTGTCAAAATCCATCTACCCGTTTGTGTTGTAGGGCATGCCAAATAAATGGGCATGCAAACATGCACCCAAAAACATTATTTATTTTTCGGATCACTAATCAACACATTACATTGTGCACCACGCTCTCTTTAGCACCAAGTTTTTTTTCTCTTAAAATTAGTTCAATTCATTTTTACACACAAACGTTCGTATACAAACTTCAAATCCCATTCAACATAAATTACGATCCACAATGAGAGTCCAAAAATGTCTAAAATAGAAGTAACAAAACCAGCATCATTCATGCGCCCACGACTGCATACCAAGACAATTACATTGCTTTAAAGTTACCATTAACTTTCCAGCGATATGAGATAGCCGATCTTGATATGTTGGTTTTGAATAGTTTCGAAAATGTAATAGATGTGGAAATATGTGAATCCGTATTCGAATGTGTATCCTTATTCTAATTAATCAAAGTTTGATGATTGATTATAGAAGAGATTTTGATGCAATTTCATATATTTATAGATAGGCTATTAGCTGAATTAAAATAGCATATAATATAATACCTTTTAGTAATAGATCCCGAATTTAACGCTAGCGACAAAGACTAATAAATAACGCGAAAAAATAGACAAATAAATTACTTGAATATTGAAGATTAGGATCCTTAAAGAAGCTGAACGGTTTTACGAAATTGGTTTATATCCCGGATCAACACAGGCTTCTATTTTACCTATCCACGTTGATAAAGTTGTGGCTGATAAATTAAACATTAAAGAACAAAAATCGACGTTTTAAATCTTACAGCTTTAACAATTTTTCTTACGAAACCAAGTACAAAAATATATACCCATCCTGTTTAATATGCGCAGACATTAAACTCCATTTAATAAAGACATCACGTATGCCCATTACTAATGAATTACCGCCCATATATTTGTCTTTTAGTTAAAACGAGCGATTATTTCGAATTACACATTTCGAGTCATGCGGGCTTAGGTCGGGCGTACACTAGACCTTCAAAGACCAGCGTATATTTAGTACTACCCACTTTAGTTCGTGGTCAGGTAAATCAAACCAACTCCAGTGGATACCGGGCTTTATTCTGCGTTATTTGCATAAGCTTACGTTTGAGAGCTGCTGGGAATCCGTAATCAGATTTGCGCTCCGGTAAGGTGAATTCGCGAACTGACCGGGTAATGAAGGTTAATGTCGATATAATATTCAGGCGGACTGTTGAGAATGAATTAACAGTGACAAATGTATTTCCAAGTTGAAATGTTGTTTTGTTTACGTTCTTTAATATAATAAACAAATGCGCCTTTGTTTTTGATGCACATATTTACGTGATTTATTAAAATTAATGTTAAAGAAACACTAATAAAAAGTGAAATTATTTAATACGGCATATAGGTAGATTTAGCAAAGGTCATGAAATTATTATAACTTATATTTTAGACTAGCTGTTCCGCGTGGCTTCGCTTCCGTAGCACAATGTTGTATAACTTATGGCCTCGCTCGATGAATGGTCTACATAATACTCTATCTAAAACAAAGATTGATTCATATCTGACCAGAAGTTTTTGAGATTAGTATTCAAACAATCAACCAATTTCTAAGTTTTATATTTATATCATTAGTATAGATACCGAAGAGACGTATTATTCAATATTAATTGTGGTGATTAATTTCATAACCACAAATAAAATAAAATCCACGAAATTCCTCGCGATCTATGTAAAGGCATCCAGTGCGGCTATCCCACGAAATTCCAGCGCCAAGATTTAGCCAGGAATTATCAGAAAGCCGCACTTAATTGCGAAGAATGAGAAAAATTTCAAGGCTTAACACGATACGATGTAATCCAAGATAAATATAGATAAATATACAAACAAAATAAACGATATAAAGACATTCAAGCAATTCGAAGTTAAAGGTCGTATGAAATAGTGTATACGTGCTTATTATTAATGCAAATAAGAAAATATGTCACCTTTTGTTTTACGGCTAACAACTCCGCTTAACTTAAGAACTGCTATAAAACTTTACTTAGCTTTATCACTATATTTTCTGACACAAAAATTCTGTTTATAAGAAGACTTGTGTTACTAATATTATAAACTAGGCGCGTCCCGCGGTTTCACCGGTGTAACTTCTGATCCCATGCAACTCCGGGATTGAAGGAGCCTATATCTTATTCTGAATCCTTACCTATATGTACCAAGTTTCATCATAATTGGCTCAGTAGTTTATGCGTGAAAGTGTAATAAACACGAATACATTCATTAAGAGAATGTAAACGTTGTTAAGAATCTCTTAAAACTATTGAACGGATTTGGATAAAACTTTGTGAAGTTTTATCCAAATGTACTATAGCTTGTATGATATGTAATGACATATAGGCTATAATTTATAATGAACCACAAGAGCAAAGCGAATCTTATAAACTCGACCCAATAATTCAGAGAATCAATTCCTTCCACATATGTAATTTAATCTATAATTTTATCATTGTTCGCTCCATATCAGAACTAATAATACATTCAAATCCTAAACTTGATTACAGATGCTCGGAATGATATTCCATATTACATCAAAATTAGATGTTACAAATTTGTTCTACGATACATTTCATTACACGTAAAATAAGAGGATTCGAACGGGTTGCCGGTTGTAAGCCGTCAGCCCATCATTAAATGAAATGTGTGCAATCATTCATCATCAACCATGATTTGAGGAGGTTAACCTGCTACCTCCCGAGGCAGGGAAACCGGTTGGACGAGAAGCCGAGATAGGATCCCGAGCTAAACAAGGATAGGTTACTAAATTCCAATTAGTGCTATATGGTGGGTATGGTTGCGTAACCAATAATTTTTAGATAGGTATGCCGTATGATTTACTGCTATTTCAACTTCACCGTTATTTGGCTTGCAGTAACAAAAATGTTGCGTTTAATTAAGGACTTAAAATAACCCGAGGCGGTGTAAAAAATAAGATAAGTTACCAACTATTATTTTCAAGTTTTAGTACGTGGTATTTTCTTGTGTTTGTTATAACGCGAGCACTTTCCATATTTAATAAAATACTCTATAAAGGATTCATCCTTTGTAAAGTGCTGGAAACGTCGGGTTAATAATAATATAAAAAATGTAGAATAAACCGCGTTTAAAATTCTTTAAAAAGTATTTTATTTAATTTTACTAAGTGGTCAATATGCGAGCTATCGATAATATCAAGTAATCTTGCAACAGTAATAAAGGCCTGTCCATAAAAATTCACTCTTAAACGTTTCAAAACGAAACAGCCATTACTAAAATTGAAGACGCGCCGCTTATTTCTGATAATATTTCCTTTTTCTGTAATTTTCGGCACGCGAAGCCCCTTCAATGAAAAGGCTAAAAAAAGTGAGTAAACGGTAGCCGTACGATATAAAACGCGTCTTTTTGTATCCTCAAAACATATGTGGAGGATATCCTGTACCACAAGGGATCATTATATTATACAGAGCAATCCATACTTTTTGCTTAAACAGACTATACCTGCAAAGTAAACCTTATTATCATAGAAATAGAGTTTATAATTATGGATTCGAGTAAATATCGCTAATTAATACACCGCGTATAATAAAGGCGGAAACACTTAACTTGTCTGATGATGTTTTGGCGGCGGACAAATAGCTTACCGTTCTTGATTTTATTGAAATATCAACTTTTTGTGAAGAAAATCTTTCTTACACTTCAGTTCCGAATCCCTTATGAAAATAATAACAGGTCTACATCTTTCCTTATTACTACTAGGTAAAACTGTATCGTTCATTGACATTTAGGTACATACGTAGGTACTTATGTATTAATGACAAAGTATGGCACCTACAAACATAAAATTACTTTTGAAACACTTTAATTTACACTCAATCAGCTACCTGCGATGAACTATAAAACCGGTTGTAATAATAAGAAATAATTTAATAAAAGTGTAAATAAAAAAATATTTTAATAGTAATTTCATATGTCTTTTCATCAAGAAGTGACAATACATTCTATCAAGTATAATATAAAATTATTGAGAAGTTTTCCGCATTACGAATTGTTGGTTAAGGTGAATCACAATCGACTCACTGGCTGTTAATAAGCTGTTTCCTTTGAAAGATTAAAATTGGCACGAAAAATTAGGATTAATTTAACGAATTTTACAGTCAGACTTTGAGTTAATTTTAGAGGTAAGTTTTGAATTTTGTGACGTTGAGTAATATGAAGGAATATATAAAATTAAGCAACTTATTGTTGTTAAATTTCTTATACTTCAAGAAAATTAACCTATTTGTAAATGTTCTTTAAAGATAAAATTAATTTTCATATTTCTTATATGAACTGACATAATACGAAATGTGAATTTAGTAATCTATACTTACTTATGATATAAAACTGCATTGTTTGTTTGTATGTTTGTTTGAACGCATTAATATCAGGGACTTCTCGAGTTCTGAGATAGACCATTAACCGAAACTAAATTACTGGGCAAACAGCTAGTTTACAATAAAACCCATATAAATTTGTTGGATTTCAATAAAGTATTGTTATTATACCAGTAAAATGGACTTCAATAGACATTACTGTTTATTCACTTCATGAGTTACCAGAGAGAAATAAACTTCATCATGCGTTACTAATCAATACACAACTTCATTATTCAGTGAATACCTGCTTCTTCATTAATATTAACGACGTTTATAATTATTTATAAATCTTAAGCACAATCATTAATTGATTGCATATCCTGTTTATCCCATTTACGGAAAAATATTAGGAGTAGATCGACAGAGCTTTGCAATATTGCCTATTTATTTCTGTCTATGGAAGATTAAAGTATATTGAATATTTATAAATCTAGAAATCTTTGCTGATTTTCGTTTCAGTTAAAAGAACGATGTCGCACACTTAGACTAAGTTAGCAGAAAATATGAGAGATAAAAAAATATCCTACTGTGTGATCAGAAGAAGGGTTTGAACTCTACATTTGTTTTGTGAGACTTTCAAAAATTATTAAAATTAAATAACGCTTTTACGTAAAATGCCTACGTTGTGTCTACTTCCAACATATTGAACGAAAAACCACACAAAACTTCCTCTATGAGCAACGCAGACAAATAATCACCCTACATTTCATTCAGACAGTTTTAAAAACAAACAGCTGTATTTGACTGATGAGCGCAATTACATAGTAACAGAACAAATGTTCAAGTTCACGACATGTTTCGACCGGTCACGACATGTTACTGATAAAATAGCAGATGACTCAGTAACGATACCATCTGAGTAATCGTCTCATTGCCCGTTGATTTACTGTCTTACTGATATGCTTATGTTAACACTAGGTACGGTGGCAATCGCTATACTGAGAGATGTGAACCAAACTAACTATATCGAAAGATATATCGAAAGTAATCACTAAAAATATATCATAAGAATATTAAGAACCTCAGTAAGTCAGTAAAAAAAAATTACAAAACAAGTAACTGAAACTAACACAAAATTCTTATTTTGCTGTGATAGTAGTAAAAGATTTGTAAGACAAAATTTCACAACCTAATATCATTTGATCAATTTTTCCAATTGCTTATTACCTAGATAATAAAAAGAAAAAAATGTGTTTAATTAAACGCACTTATCGACGAAAACTTCTGGATATATTTCAGGTTTTAAAGCATTCTGTTTCGATTACACGATAATTTTAAACGAACAATATGATATCTTTACATCTAAAACGACGAACTAAATAGATTTAATTTAACCAGAAGAAGCATAACATTTTCCACGAGGAAATTCTTTACAAAAGTTACGATAGCGTTCTTTTAAACCTATTTCTATATTGAAATGTAACTTCTATCTTATCTCAATAATCAAGAAAACGATTTCAATAGCTATGCGGAAATACGTTCACAGTAATTTAAATAGCCATCATATAAATACAGAAGCTGGAAGTTTATTATTAGAGATAATAAACTTTCACAACACGAATCTACTACTAACTCACTAATGGTTGGGAAATTGGGACTGCTTATCTAATTCAATTATCATGGCTACTGAGCTTACCTGAGTCCACAATCTCTCGAATATCTTCATTAGCCCTGTATTGAAATACATACATATAATACATGTGACGATTCAGTCAAGATTGACTATCTTGATAATGGTGCTAAAGCATCCATCTACCTATAATTTTATACGGAGATGTCGTGTTAAAATTTCGAAGCAACCGTTTTGTATGTGGTATCTCAATAAATCGGATTGTTTAGAAAGAGAATGCTAATGAATGCAATAAACAACTCTAGCTATACAAACATAGAATATTTGGTTGAAAAAATTCCTAACACTGCTTCGATTTCGTTTACAGAGACAAAATCTGCTCTATGTCTCTTTAATTTTCGAACCATTTATGCGCAATTGATTACAACATAACACATTTATAATCTTAGTAGCACAAATAATACTATCCTAACTAAGTTGGTTTGCATTGTTATAACAACAAATTTTACGATAATCGACTTTTTCATATACTTCTTATACTAGTCCCACAGGAGCTTTACAAGATGGTTATAAAAACTCAATTCCGGTATCACTTAAGGCGCCGGATCCATCTTATTTAGCACCTCGGCCACTCCCACGACTCCAAATACGCTCCTGTCTGGGAATGTCCTGTTGGTTTTGAACTTTCTATTAATAAGCAAAAATGTCATCTATTTCTAGTGTATCAGAGCTTAATTTAGTTAAGTGGGAACAAAGGAAGTAATGAATCTATTTAATAGAACGTTCCGTAAGTCGAAAATAGGTAAAAATTTTATGACGCATTGCCAATCTATACTAATGATATTAAAGCTGTAGAGTTTGTCTGTTTCTGTATTAGGCAGAACATTAATCGAGGGAAGTTATATAGCCTATATATGTATATAAAAGTATGCTACGGGAGCAACGCCGCGCGGAAAAGCAAGTTTCATACAATAGCTTTTTCGCTCTTAAGCGATCCAATTGTCTTGTAGAAGGTTTTAGGTTTTATTTATAGTCTATCAAATGCCATCTTAGCTATCATTACTTCAGTTACAATGAATCCAATTTCCTGCGATTTAAAAATAATTGAACAAACTGTTATTGACATTAGAAATGAAATGTTTGCAACGCTGCAACGGGAGGCCATCAATCATAGCAATTCAGCACAATAGCTGAACATAGTGTATAGAAAACGTTATAAATTTAAAGAATTAAGAGAATACATCGTAGAGATGACTAATGATTGGGATGACCTTTTAATTTCACAGATCAATTTATTATGGTTGCAACATCTTTGAATTCTATAATTACGTTGTTTGCGACCTAAGATTTAATTAACACATTGAAATATCTGATAATGTTAAATGCTCGTCTACTACACAGGGTGTCCCGTAATGAGTGAAGCATCTCTTGGGGGATGATAGCTGAGCTAATAATCTATCAAAAAAACCCAATATAGGTCATACGAAAATATCACTGTTTTTGAGATATTGATAATTTTGTAGTTTTTTCAAAAATGTTGACCTCGCCCAATGTTTTATATTACTGTGGCCGTAATTCTTATTTGTTTTTCATAATTTTTATACCAACTTTTCTTTATGAGTTGCTTTCTTGGATACATGCATTAGATATTAGTAGAAATATCAGACAACGGAAGAAAAAAAATATTTGTTTCAAATTTAGGATAGAGTAAAATTTTGAGGTCAGATTTGATATTCTGTGGTTTAAAAAAAATGTACTACACGGAGACGGTCAGTGAACTTAAAAACTTTTGTATTTAATACCGATTTCAAAATGGTATAAAACTTATGATTTTTCCCTATAGCAAAAAAAATATTGCAATTTGAAATCAATTTGGGACCTATTTTAATGATACGTCCAGGATAATACTAAGTATGAAATGTTATTTTTTTCCATGAAAAATAAAATTAAATGTTATAATTGGTCAATATTAATAAGAATTCATAATTTGTAATGTGATGTATTGTGTATAAATGCATAAACCTTCATGAAATTTAATGTCCACTTTTATCGTATGCCATTACAATATCCTCACATTTCTCCAATATTCTCTAATACTTATCTATGAAAATATTATTTTATTAATTTCAAATCAATCTAAAAG
>LQNK01000331.1:68752-133852 GCA_001586405.1 Phoebis sennae | reverse complement strand
CAAATATCGGATAATGTTAAATGCTCGTCTACTATATATTGGTCTGTACCAGTCAAACTGCATACAAAGGGCGCTCGAGCACCCATTCACCGACATGAAATCTTGGACTACACCTAGGGTTGCCAGAAGGCTAAGATTTCAGGGATTGTCCCGTGTTCAGTAACTTTACTTTTCTGTCCCAAAATGAAAAAATACTAGTTTTATTTTCACAAAGTGACCCAAGTACCGACAATCAAGACTCTGGTTCAAGTTCGTTTGTGGTCCCAGAAATGTCCAGGAAATGATCAGACTGTATCTGACAACCCTAGTTACATCGGAACAGTCTAACACATCATGTCATACGTTTGACATAGTCTGTGTCTGTGTGCGTAGGAATGAAAAGTAAAGTACATAAAAGAGTATAACTTCTGTAACTATTTTGTGTTAAAATATCTTTTAAAGTTATATAGTATGCTACGTCTTCATTATATCACTACAAACTATATTATAGGAATTGTTGTTTTACTTACATAAAAACATTGAAATTTGAAACCCGTCTTTTTCACGACGTATAGATCAAAGCGATATTGAATAGTTTCAGCAAAGCAAAATAACGTATGAATGAAATCTCACAACGTTTCACCGCCGCAGCACATTTGAAAAGCCTTTTCGGATGACATTTTATTGAAACTCAACTATCGAATTTTCTATATTAAAAATTTAAAAGGATTTTTTGTTATTTCAAAGTATTTCAAGAACGTTAACAAGTGCAAGTTTCACTCGCGCTCTGAGAATTCTACTTCTTAATATGAAAGGTTTTCTCATAAACTAGGAATGAGGTTATGATGCAGTAGAGCGTATATTTTATATTCTTCAAAATTGTTGAGGTAATTTTCATATCCTACTGACATTAGAAATATTATATAAATATTATAAAAAATGTTATGTGAAAGTTGTTTACATTTTGAATATTTGTTACTCAATCACGCTAAAACTCAAAAAACTATTTCGATAAAATTTGACATACAGATAAATTATGGCCTGAACATGCAAATAAACTTTAGTTCTTATATATTCGTTCAGTACAGAGGCAAGAAAAGTGGATAGAAGTAAATCATTTTTTTAATAAATAAACAAAATCAAATATAAACAGTTACGAAGGTTTACTTTCGTTTAAAAGTTGATAGAAGACTGAAAACCTGACGGCAGGTATACAAAAAATATCACCCAACAATACGTCCTACCGTCTGATTCCCTATCAGACATCAAACACACAAAACACTGATAAAATACTCAAACATTCATATTTTACAGAGTAAAAACCGTATCTCAATTTATTAGCCGTGATTGACAGTTCCCGCAACGAGCTAAGCGCCACGTCGCGTCATGTCACAGATTGCGTATTGCTTATTGCCTGAGTCATATTAATTGCCGCACAAAGAAGTAAATCGATCGTCTCACGTCTGCGAGCGTTTATATACAACATTTACTATCTACAGGTGTCTTTGAGATAACTTTGTGAACATTTTGTATATTGTTAAGTATAATGTGCCTTAAATTAAACTTTAAGAAGAACTTCTAATTTGTAATGTTAATAGTTTATTTTATTGGCTTTTAAGTGTTTGAAGTTCTTATCCTTACTAATATTATAAATGCGAAAGTGAATCTGTATGTATGTCTGTCTTTTCTTCACGCATAAACCATTGAACAAATTTGGATGGAATTTTGTATCAATAAAGTTTGACACTCGAAACAGGTGCCAGGATAGTTGTTATCCCCACGGGAACGTGTGTTATACGCGGGTGAAACCGCACAGATAGTTTAGTATAAAACATATTCAGGCTTAGATATCTCATTATATCATTTTTAGGAACATTTCGAATATTATTTTACGTAACCAATATTTTTTCAAGGAATTACCTCAACCCTAATTTGTATTGCGAACGTATGCGTCATAATATATAAGGTTCATTAGTACCCTTTAATAAAAGTTAGGTTTCAAATACGATGTGTAGAACTTATTGCCACAGGCGTCTCAACAAATTTGTATCTACAACATACGAGTACATAGCAACGAAACTATTATAACGTTTCCTCGATTCGATGGTGTTAGTTCAACACCCAATGTTTGCGTAGGCCATTTGCTGAGTAAATGCCAGATCGCAATTTGACTACACGAACTCAAATGTCTACAAATACATATAGGTGCATCTATACTAAATATAAATAGACAATCGATTCTCAGGACATTTTATCATAAGTATTGCAATTATCATCTTTATGCTGACCGCATTTAAACTTTCAAAGTAGTAATTTCAGTTTAACAACTGTACTTACAAATATTTCTTAAGTGCACCCCAGGGTTTCGCTCCCGTGGGCATATCGGGTTCATATATAGCCCATAGTCTTCTTCGATAAATGGTCTATCTAACACAAAAAAATTGTTCGAATCGGACCAGTAGTTCCTGAGATTAGCGCGTTCTAACAAACAAACTCTTCAGCTTTATAATATTAGTATAGATTAACCGTTCCTTTGCGCATACCTATACTTTAGAATTACTCAATGTGATTCGCGTATGAATCAGCAACCCATCGATGAATATTTTTTCCTCGCACGCACATAGCTTTGATTTTTTACACCTCATCCCAATACTACTCAACAAATTCAATAAAACCAATAAACAAATTCGAAATAGAACAATGTCATTAAATCATCGCATCAACTGTTAGTCTGTTAGTGACTCGGAAAAATATGCGGATCGTAAATCGAAAGTGAAGTACATGAGTCATTTAGTATGTTACTAGTTTCAGAAGGTATGTAGTAGTGATTTGTATCCAAGAAAAAATAATGTGTATCCGAATCCGTATTCGTTAAATTTTTTGTGGATCTCGTACGGATGTTTTCCAAATTTTGAATATACACATTATTAAGGCGTAGAATTTCGTATACAATATTTTGTATCTCTAAAAATGAATACTCAGCATAGTTATATTGTAAGAATCAAATATTTAAACCTCCTTTGTTGTTATGTGTATTGCTTAAATGCCACGCGCATTAACGTCTCAATAGAAAGGTCTCGATGTATCCGTATTTACATTCGCGGATCTACTTATCCGTTTTCGTATCCGTATCCGCGGATTACGGTTTTTTTAAGGCGGCACATCACTAGTATGCAGTGTAAAAATATAGCCAGGGGTCGAGGCCGAAGTAGAGTCAACAGCACGCTAATGCGACCGGCAATGGTTCTCGAAAATAGAATAGTGCGAATTTTCTACGTGCGAATATGTAATTATTATTCTTATTCTAATTTGAGGTGATCGAATTGATAAGTATTTTTACACTGTGACCGAATTTTAGTATCAATATAACTAGATATACAATATTTCGGATAATTCACATGACTTTCGTAACACATCATTTATTTTCAACGTTTCATAAAGAAAATAAGAAGTAAGTATAAAATCATGAATTAACCTTAATTTTATAATGAAATATAATATGACAAAATTGCAAAGGCACGTGATACTTACAGAACGTTTTAAACTTCGATCTTCAAAAGCCTAAAAACAATAAACGAACGTAAACACAACATGGTCAACTCACAGGAAGACAGTGTTTAGCTTATCTGTAGGGCGCGACGAATATTTACCCGGTTCTACTTTTGTTCACGCCAACCTCTAATTACGCCTCCATTTAACCAAACATTTTCACATTTTGTGGTTGCTAACGCTCCTATTATGGTAGATATATGCTATCTGCCGCGAAAACCCTTTTCTTCTCGGCAACGGACCTTTTTGGGAAATTTGAACGATACAAATACCACGTTAGAAACATTATTACGAATTGTAAAAAAAAACAATTTATTGTGTATCGCTGACACACGCTCTAATACACTTTTTAATTTACATAAATCAATATGATTTACATTCGTTGACATATAATACGTTATTCGCAAAAGATATTAATAGATTTTGACTTGGAAAAGGTTATGTATCAAAACAAATAAATAAATCTCCGATAACGATCACTGATCCTGCATACAAGTTAAAATGCGAATACCGCTCGTATCCGCTTAACAACGTCGTTTGTTTACCAATTTACATCAATTTGTTATCCGAAACAGATTTAACTTCCCATAGCTTTTAATTGTGTTAATTAAAAAGGAATGTTAACGTAAATATAGGAAGGAGCGTAGGACTTATTAGACGGGCGCAGGTATGTGGCCGCTCCTTGAGAAAGGTCTGGTTTTCGCAATGGGCTCGCGTTGGCGAAGTTATGCTCAACTTTGATCTATCAGAAGTTTAATGGTTGTTTATAAACACGAATATACCAGTAAGTGCTTCGCTTAATTCGATTCTGAAGTGTAATATAGGACATGTAAGCATAAATATGTATTCAAATACCCTAATACCATCTGCTACTCATTTTATTTAATTTAAATTGTCCTATTTTTGGTTGCCTAGAAGAGATGGCTCTGTAGCCATAAGGCCACCAATTGTGCGAATTTTATTAATACATGTAAGTTATTTTTCTTGCTGTTCTTTTTTTCTTTTGGTGTGTGTAATCATATTTTCATTTCATTTAATTCATAAGTTATTTTAAGATAAATTTATAACAAGACACGGTAATGACGAAAACTCGCATGTTTTATTAAACTTACTGGTCCATTCATTGTTATACGTTCCCACAACACTGCAATAAAATATATTTCTTTACATCCTTATTGTTTCGCGAAAGAAACGTAGATTTTAGAGAGATATGCGAATTACCTGAAGCGGAGCCGCATGTACAAAGTGACTATATATCTCATTGGAATTCTAATTAGCTAAATTTACCCATTAACGATACAATGACCCCGTGAATTGGATCATCGCTATGATAGGAAAACTAGATGAAATGGTGGCTGATGTGGGTGACGGCGGCGGTAAAACTGTCCCAAAACGGATATGGGCGGTTATCAACGATCCCGTATAGGTACATTTTTCAAGTGCGATGACTTTTTCGTTTCAAACAAATGTTGCATAAGGATTAGTGACACAAATGACAGTGGAATACTCAATAGAGGAATTACTATTTATGTAATTTTCTTTTTCAAATAAAATTGTATAAATACATTTACAACAATACATGCAAAAAGAACAGACTATACTAGTTATTAACTTTTTCGGTTTTTATTTGTAATTTAGTACGTACCATTTTATATCAAGTAGGTTGTTAAAGTTTGACCTAAGTTCTAGTTTCGACCAAGCTTATCATTGAAGGTCATTGAAGGTGTATCGCTGATCATTGAAGGTCGTTTTTTGACGACCAAAAATTACAATTGAAACAGTAAGAAAGAATACATCCGTAAGAATACGTTAAATAGATCTAAAATTATTTTTCACTTACACATATTTACTAACGCTATTGAACGAATTTACATACCCACTTAAAATAACACATGCGTAATTTAAACATTCAAATAAACCTAGTACTTTATCGTTAGTACACATCGTCTAGAAACGTTAAAGAATAGATAGGGCCGGGTATTCATCTGATAAAAGCTTTCAAGTTCGCAATTTATACGTCTGGCTCATTCTAGCCTAGTGAGGTTTTAGATTCCATTGTCCTCTTGTTGAAGACGATTTGTCTGGGTGATGGCATTATGTATGCTCTTTCCTGGAGTGCATCAATAGTTTAATTTGAATTAAGGAGCTTTGTTGCGTTCGGTATCATGGAAAGTTAAAGAATTCGGAATGGCCGGGTATCCGATTAATGGCATGGTAACTTTGCAATTTATGCGTCTGGTTCATTCTAGTGACAGTTTCGGTTTCATTGTTTTGTTGAAGACGATTTGTCTGGGTGGTGGCAAGGTAAGTATATATTGAGTGCATGAATGCTTTAATTAGCATCAACTTATTAAATATTCTTAGGATCATCGTACTAAAGTTTATGACTACAAAATAGGGTTTTTACAATAAAAAGCATGTCTTGTTTTAGTTCAAAATTTATGCTTCTGGCCCATTCTAAGTTAGTGAAGGTATAGGTTTCATTGTACTCTTGAAGGCGATCTATCTTACATGAAATCTTTTAATTTGCGTCAATCTCTTTAACTTTGTAGTAAGTATTCGATATCTACAAGTTAATATTTGACTTTTTATTTGTTTGTTTGAAATGAATAGGGTCCGAAACGGCTGGACTGATTTGAAAAAATCTTTTACCATTGCAATCCTACATTATCCCTGATAAATAAAGGCTATATAACATTGAACTACTACATTATACTTTGGGAGCGAAGCCGCGCGTACAGTGGGTCGTCTATAAAGTTAAAATAACACGAAATACGAAAATAAACGTCGTATTCATTTGTTAAAGGCATAATATTCATCGGATAAGGCTTGCTAGCCCGCAATTTATACGCCTGGCTTATTCTAACCTAGTAAGGATTTCGATTGTCCTCTTGAAGACGACTTGTCTGGGTTTAGGTATATATTTTTAAGTTTTTTTAGTGAGTGCACGAAATGTTTAAAAAGAAAATATTTAATTTGCACCTGCACTTTATTGGAATACATTTTATGCATTGTTATTTGCTTTATACCAATATATATTTTTATATATCTAAATATGAAACTTAACTTTTAAAACAAGATATAGGTAATATAGTTTATGAAACTATAATTATATTTCATATTTAAAGCAGTAAGCAGATAATTACATGTCTGACAATGAAAGATTAATTAAAAGTCTAGCTAGACCAAAGATTAGACTTTCTTTGGCACAAGTCTGGGGTCAATGACTGGCTAATTGCGTTTGGTTTGAAGCTCAATTCATTTCTGATTTATTGGTTAATATGATAACAATGACATGTACTAATAAATACACTTGTACGTGCCAATCAAATTTATCCAGTATTTATTGCTTACATTAAATTACGTTTAATATCGAATGCATCTATTTTAGATAAATAATTTGATTGTCTCATTATCTATTTAATATTAAATAGGTATCACACATGTCTAACAAAACAAATTTATAAATAGTCATAAATTATGTTTACATTGAAATGAAATTACAAACAATATACGATTGTAATATACAAATGATTACTCATTTGACATTTCTATAGTTTCGTACAAAACAATTTCTAAACTATTTATGCATTCTCGTCAACTTCCCAAAACTGTTTCATAGTCGCTAAAAAAAGTGCACAAAACCTGTACTTCTTATTTGATAATCCCATTGCATAAAACAAATCACAGGCGAGCCGGCTGTGCACCGTGCGAAAAAAAGACAAAAGAATACTTACTTGCAAATTCGTTGCACTAATTGGCACGTTAAACTTAAATACTGTTCGGTTTAATTGTATTCAACTAATATCACGCACCCACGTTAATAAAATTCACTTGTTTATTTACGTTCTTCGAATTGACAGTTCGTTATGCGCGGAGCGCATGCGCGATACACACGAATCGACGGTCGGCGCTAGACTGACGGGACTGAACCAAACGGCGACCGGCGAGCCGCGAATGGCGGATTTAATTTTTTTTCTTTTCGTTTTTGAATTTGGAAGTCGAACTTTTTCGTCACTGTCATGTGGATTGGCGCGCCGGTGAATGAGTCAGAAAGAGAGCACACGTGGTTTTAGCTTGTAAGGTGGTTTTAATGAATGTAATATTGAGATACATCAGTAAACTAAATTGAAGATAGCATTAGTGAAAATATTTTTTTAACCAAAGCCTACATTCTGAATTTGAATATAATTTACTTCTGCATGCCGGCATAACTACTTAATTATATTTTACTAACGATGAAAGTATTGACTAAAAGTTAAAACTCAACTTTTAGTTTTATTAATAAAGACATCATGTTCATCAAATGTTTGATGTTTCCGCTGTTGTAAAATAAAATTATTGCGTAAATAAGGAATAATAAATAAATTTATATTTCAACAAACAAAAACATTAACGAAGGCGATTACATATTATCTATGATTTCAGAACGCTTTTTGGAAGTACACCATACACACACAGACAAGGTTTCATCGTAATTTAAAAAGCAACTTTATCTCTATCTGGTAAGGTTTAAAATCCAGTCGCGTTTGTGTTGCACATAACACATTTCGTTCTTAACTATTCTCGAACTGTAAAGGTGTGGGGTAGCTCTTTTATTTTCAAACAGGATATCCTGGGCAGGGAAGCATGCAGCTTCCGAGCGTTCAGTTCATTAGGTGTGGCTATAAAAAACCCCGGCTAGCACGTGTGCCTACAAGTGGCTGGAAATAACTTGGCATTTTATAGCAAGGGGTGACGAAAGGAGTATCGATACTATAAGACGATTGCGGATTAAAGAATTTAAATGGTAAAAAATATTGTTAGATAAGTTTAAAAAAACGCGTGTATTGCAAATTTTATGGATATATTTTACCAAAAGGAATTTTAATGATTACTGGGAAACTGTTTTTTAACAATAAAATAAAAAATCTACATTTTACTTGTTCCGTAACAATGAAAGTGTGTCTGTCTGTTAATTTGTAATCAATATATTATTTAAAAAATTTAATTGCTTTAAAAGTAATTACTAATTACTTTATGATGTAATAAAAATATTTCCTACAAATTCTAGCCCGCAATTTTATTTGAAGATACCGTAAAAAAAATATTATTAAGAATTTGTAAAGAAATAAAAGAATAATTATAGATCTATATAATATTTGGTTTAAATTTAAATCAACATATTTAGCTTGCATGCACCAAGTTTCGTGATTAGACTGACTTTGTTTTTCTACCCAAATTTTAAATATGTAGTTGCCACTTGCCACCTATCACAATTCACAACACAATATTTCAATGGTGATGAATACTTTGTCATTGAACCGTATGTCCATCAGTATAAAAAGGACACAAAAAATCTCATATTTTATTTTGAACAATTAATTCAAAACATTCATTATAATTTATTTACTAACCTCATATTACATGATCAACGATTTGTTGTATAAATTGTATCATTAAAACAAAATGAGTCCCAAAAATGTAATTTCTCCGTCAATTAACAGTGAAGGGCCCTCGAATTAGATACGAGTGCCTTTTTAAGAACAATAACAAGGCAGAAACAATTACCTTTTCAGAGGATCTTAAGCCGAGAACAAATGAGTCAAACATCTTAAAGGACAGGCTCTTGAGACGTAATTATTTAGTATACTTGGTTTTTTGTGTGTTTGTTTTTTTTTTTTCTTTTGTGTTATAGTTTGGTTATTGATTGTCAATACAAGAACGGATATAATGTCACTTCCGTCAACTAGAATTTCGAGTGGTACTTAAGTTGTAGTGTATCCAAGGTATTGAGATAATCAGAGAGATGATTTTAAGATTTACTCCATTTTGTGATCTATGTCCTTCCTATGAATCTGATGTCAAAAAAATATGATTCGACCCAGGGTTCAGATATTAAAAAAAAAATAAAATCGCTTTCCAAATCGGTTTTTAGGTAAGTATGTGTTTACTAAATTATTGATGTAAATAAAAATTTTAATGAACTTTTATACGACGTTTTAGTCCTTGGTTCATAATTACAAATTCGATGACAGATCTGTGAGCATATCAATCATGTTTCCATTAATTTAAACATCAACCGTTATGCTTTGACGGAAATAAAAGTACTGCTTCAAGCCTAACCTAGACGAAAGTGTGAGATTTATAAGACTCCGGTAGAACTATCCACATTACTACACTTACGGTTTAGCCAATTCTCCAGGTGGCGTAAGGCAAGGGTTCCCAAAGTTTCCTTGATCGGGGATCACTTTTATATTATTGTTGTTTGCCGTTTGCCGCAGCCCCGGTTCTTTTTGCAGTAAGTGTGTATTCGTCTACCTATAGTGAGAGAATTTGCCGCTTATTTTTTCACGTTAAAAATTAGTCTTCGAAAAAAATGAGAGATTTTGCTTTTCTCTATCATAAATGTGAATAATCAATTATAATAATAATAAGAAACATCTTTTTCAAATATATTTTTTGGGGTGACTATGACAAAGAAATAAAACAAATATGTTTTACTGTCAATAGAACGAACGATCATTCTTTCCTATACTACACAATTTTTTTAATTGTAATGTACAATATAAATAAGTATACGTTATGCAATGCGATGAAGCATTTTTGGATTCAGTGGACCACTGTTTGAGAACCATTGGCTTAGGGTGTAATAATATTCAAGGCTCTTAAATAAATCTCTACCTGGCCGCCATATTGTTATCCCTCATTCATACAAAGTGTAGGCCGGTGAGGTCAAAAGGGAATTCCTTAGAATTGCAGATACATTGAAAAAGATCCATCCCTGTTGCCCATTGTGGAGTAAATATTTATCAAAAAAATTTAGTACTACACATTAGAAATGTTTGATGTAAACTAAAGGTAAATTAAATAAAATATGTTACGTTGTACAATGATGAAATAAATCAGCAATCAAAAAGGCTGTGTGATACGTAATTTTAAAGTAAAAATTAAATTGTGTCACTTGACTTTTTTTATATACATTTTGAATTTTTTTCTATTTTTCTTTAATTCAATGTATAGTGAGGTACATGTTTTTGCAGATAATTATGGCTCGCTTGCCATCAGGCGTTACGATTTCTCTCTTGTCTTCCTGTGCATATCCTGGCGAACACCGTCCACTTCGGCAAGAAACAAAAAAGGATCGTAAGGATTCCCCACATCTGAATCCTGTCAAAAAGTTTTTACCGTATAGGTACTTACATTATATTCCCACCATTTGTGCAATGAAAATACTTAATTTATTCGAGCGATAAAACTACTTTTTACAGGTAAAAAGGGCTTAATGCCTACATGTATCAAACAATTATAGTTTAGTACCGAATTTTGTCCCTTGGCAGAATTAACAGCGTTGTTTAACTGATAAATGAAACTTTAGATACTGGTAAGCTAATAGTGGAATTAGATGATGAGCTACTTTTTCCCGGAATTCCAATGGGATAGGGAATAACTTGGATGAAACCGCCGGGCTTGGCTGGTGTACAATATGCTGAGCAAGGGCTATTCTACAACTGCAGCAGCAGGTTTAAATCTTCTTATTAGTTTTTATTTCGTTATCGGTGTATATTTCATGTTTATTCAGTCTGTAAATCATGTTAGTGTGTATTTTTTAATTATTTTTTTCGGTTTACCTTTTAACCACTTAAAGATATATAAGTACCTAATGTTTTCTTGCTTCGGTTCAGTTTGACTAAGAAATTAAATTATACTATATGTATGACGTCATCGGTCATTCAATGAATAGGCAAAAAAAAGGCTAAAATAAAGTAAACTCAAATATATCTTTTATTCGATGTAATACTGCAGCGAAATTTTGCCATTGTTGAAGAGAAAGCAAGAAAAGTTAAGAGTATGGCATTCTGAAAATTCACTCAAAGAATTAGTTACACTTAAGTATGATGCAATTTTAGTATAGTACAGTGAGCAATATAGGTATGAAACTAATCGTTATATAAGGCAAGTTTTTGATAGAGTAAATATTGTACATATTTAATTTTTTCATCTAAATGTCTTAGCAATTCCTCTCATTTCCGGGGTGTTTCAAGAGGCCTAATTTAAACATAAAAAGAATAATTACAGCCATAAATAACTCAGGTTACAGGGTTCTCAATGTCCTATTTGCTATTGTTTTAGAAAACCTAATTCTACATAGTAATATGACCCGTATCTCAAAGTATAAAGGTTGGTTTTCTTATATACATGTTTTAAGACGGAGCATTGCTGTGGGGATTGTCGTACGCTTGCAAAGAAACAATGCTCCTGTATACTTTAAAACAGTTATTTATGAAGTTTCCGTACGAGCATTAGTTTCGCGTGCAGTTGCAATTTTATTTTATATTTCTTTGTGAGCATTAATTTATTAATAAATTATACTCAGGGTTTCAGTGTTTTAAAAACACGGTGTTGCGATAACACGCAAGGTATGACTGTAATGGGTAAATCCCAACAAAAACATAAATTTGTAATGAAAGCTAAGTTCTCGATTTCAGTAACAAAATAATTAAGATCCATATGGGTGCCAAGTTCTGTTTTCACTCCGGTTCGATTTTAAATCTGACTGGACTAATTTTTCGTACCGACAGGTTATTTATTTATTACACTGCATGGGGTAACAGGAAAGAATTGTAGGACGCAAATTTCAAAGTTACTTAAAAACATGTATTTTTCAAAATTAAGGAAATTTTCTATTTTTTCATTTATTCAAATTTCATGAATGTAGATTAAATAGTTTATTAGTTAACAGCCATAACATAAATAACTATACTAGATATACCTAATTCAATTTTTTTTATTAATGGCAGTGCTGTGTGAGATGTACCTAAAGAATCTCCTTAATGTATTTTGTTTTACACATATTGGACAAAAATGAGCTTAATTAGGCATAGGTAATGCAATTAAATTATAAAAATTCTACAGTGGCGATGGAATTCATAAAGTGCACAACGCAGTCTTTGAGCTAATTATCGATAAGGCGTAATTTTTTTGATGATAAGTTTATTTTAGTGGAACTAAAAAAGTTACTTCGCATTATTTTGCGTAGTTTAAAGTATTTTTACAAAATTACCTATGAAATATGTAAATTAATTAAAATATTGTTATTTATATGAAAGCATTGTAAGCAAGTTTAAGTGAATTTGCAGACTGTTCACTTACTTCCCTGTGTAGAATCGATCAGGGAAACAGATGTGAAATACTGCCCCATTGGAAGAAACGGACTCTAAAAATAGAAATGTTTTATAGTTCGCAATCGTTGTAAGCACAGAATGTTTCTTCAGTATATTTATTTACGTTTTTCTATAATATCCATTATTATACTTAATGAGATATTGATAGATGGATGGTACTGTGATACTGTATTTCATCCAATGATTAGGAATATCAGAGTCTCATATTTCCAATCCATTTATCTTGTGGTTTAATGTTATAAGACATATCTTTTTATTTCTTTTTTTCTATTTCCTTGAGGCTATCAATACTTATACGATTGTAACCATTAATAAATAATTAAGCTGTAAGTTCTGTTGCTTATCTAACTATGAAAAAAGAAAAAACGCTAAAACCTACATTCCCATCCCATTCCTATCTTATCCTGTTGTACTCCTCTCCCAATATCCCATCATTAATCCTCTCCCTCCCTATCCCCTCCCCTTCTTTCAAGCCAACAAGGCGACTGCGACACTTTGCTGTTGTAGATGTTCACTGGTTGCGGTCAGTCGCTTAACATCAGGTGAACCACATGCTCCAATCGTCCGCTGTTACATAAAAAAAACAATCATATACTTATAAAAGTGCTTTGCATGACTTTTACCTTAGTTTACAATGCTTTGAATGATCATCTAAAATCCAAATTTGGCTGCATTGCCGTATCAATGAGGCTCATCAAGTCCTGGTTCTTAAAAATTCTGTGACATTAAAAATGCACTTTATAATATTAAATTCATTTACACAAAGGGTAATTCAACAAAAGCGAAGTTTCTTTTCCGAGTAATCTTGAAACTTAGCGAGGACTCAGTGAAACTGTAAAAGTTTCATTCATACACTTAAGAATACGTATTTTCTCACTTTACACGGAGTCGTTGGTTTAGTGAAGAATTTAACAATACCACTTTGTTACACCATCCTTATAAAGATTTATTACAATAAAAAAGTTCTACGTGAATATACATAAATTAAATCACACAGTCGAATTGAGAACCTTTGTTTTTACGAAGGTTAAAAGATAATTATTTTTATTTTTGTTTCCTAAATCTATCGCAATTCAACTCTTCGCTTTCACTCTAAAAAATATATTGTTCCCACTAAAAACAGATCAGAAACTCGCACCATACGATAAATTTTCCCCATTTTATTAGTTCAATTCCCTGAATGTTTGCGTTGAAACATACTCTACAAGTATACTTTCGAGTCTGGCCGAAGACGCCTCGTGAATAGAAACGAGGCTAGACAATCTGAAAATCAATAGTTCGAATTTTATCAATGGTTTCTTTCTAGGACTAGAATATTCCAGAACCTTCTTCTATATCTTGTAACGAAGATTACAGTTCGATTTAAGAAAATGTAACCCATTGGAATTTCTTTTGCAACCTCTCAGCGAATGCTAAATGCATGCTATTTTAAAATGCACAAGAACCAACTATTATTAAATGAACATAAATTAATTTTCCATGAGGAGAAGAATTGAAAATGATATTAAGCTAAGGAGTAATTTATATTAATCTAATATCGTTTTCAATTTGTCGAATTTATTTGGATCAAAGTTCCTACTAAAAATATTGAGCAAAGTTGCGTAAAGAGGTTTTTATTAAAAAAGTTTTTAATATCCTACGTAGGAAAGTAGGGCATTGTGTGGAATAAATCTGTATAAGCCATATCTTTTATTTGATGAAAATAATCTTATTATTATTTATTAGAAATATTATACCAAACGCGTTGTTAATTGTTTCGTATATTGCACACATACTTGCAATTTTAATTGAAGCCGGAGCGTCTTTGATGAGTTTGAGACGGTAACTCTTTGAATTGAAAACGACGGCGATGAATGGCTTCGTACATCAGTATTTCCTTTTCCATTTTCATCCTGAAATTGTAGCGAAGGAACATAGGCTTACTGGCCTGGATAGACCTTGTAGATCGAATAAATTAAACAATAACATTATCATATTATGTCAAGTCTACGAGCGCCCTGCGGTTTCATTCGCGTATATTTTCCGATCCCGAGGAATTTCCGGGATAAAATTATCCAACTACTTTCTTGGGAGCTTAAAAATATTATGCTATAAGGTAAGTAAGTAACATAGCAAGTAAGTAATACAGCAAGAAATTCAAAACAGGAACAATAAACATTATTTGTGGTCGCCGGAGGTGGGACACCCCTTCCAATTACTCTCGCTTTTATTTCATTTATTTGTATTTTTTGGAATCTCTATACCTTATTCTTTTCTAAATCCTAAATTACCTGTCGAAGCTAGTGTATATAGGCTATGATAGTCGGTATGCTGAATACATATGCTATATAAAAAGAATGTGTCATATGTCTGCCAATAATGTCGTCTGAAATGTTATTAGTAGAAAGAAAGATGTAATGTTATTTTTGTTACTTGTTCTTCGAACTCTCTAATTAATTGTCGCATCCTGTTCACTATAAGTCCGCGCAAAGGACGACGGTTCAGTAAATAGAAATGTGCTACACAGTTTGTGCCATTTTTGGCTAGTATAATAGATGATTTCAATATAGATATATATTCTCAACGACGCGACTGCTTATATGTTCTAGAAAGTACTTAGAGATTGGTTGCTTCTGTAGTGTGTTTGTATAAAGTAAATAATAATTTTATTTATTTGGATAATTATGTTTTAAACGCATTTTTTACAAATATGATTTCTATTGGCTGTTTAGGCGAAAACTTTGTGAGTACAGATATATTGATTAAAATTGTACTGGACAAGGGAAAGGCGTATAGCCCATATACTTATGACATGATCCCGTGGTAACTTCCTGAACCCTTACCTATATGTATAGCGAGTTTCATCATATTTGGTTCAGTAGTTTTTGCGTGAAAGAGTAAAAAACATACAAACTTACACCCTCACCAACTTCCACATTTATAACATTAGTAGGATAAATAAAAAAAAGTTTAGTAAGCAATTCTGTAAGTACACCACTAATGAACAACCACCGATGAAACGCTAGTATATGTCAATAATAAATGACGCTTCTGTAGCGGAGTTTAATTTATGCAAGTTCAATATTCAATAAATACAGGGTGCTCGCTTTTGTGTAACATTACTTACCTTTGAAGGCACCACTGTTAATGTTTAATTAATAATCTCTTGCTCAAGTTTAGTTCGAAGTAAACGATGCATAGGTAGAAGGTTTCATATTACAATATTGCTTAATAATGTACATATAAGTTTGATTATAATTACACTGATTGTGAGAAACCTATACCTCGTTCCATGGGGTGTTTGGGGAACATAGTCCATTAAAGAAAATATACAATTTTTTATTGTTAAAAATCATATATTTTGTTAAAAAAAGAAACAAAGTAAAATATATTTATTTACGCTTTAAAATCGAGGAAACAATTTTAAAACTCTTTATTTACATAAATAATGGACAAATAGGTTGGACCAATCCCAATATATTCCAATATATAATGACATTTTTATGGCATCAAGGGACACTATAAGCAGTGCAAAATAATACTGAATGTCATAAGCTATTCATAAATCCAATAATAATCATAGGACGGGTTCAACAGGACTGACAGATTATAAAACCACAAGGCGACAGGTGATTATGGGATACTAGCAAATCTTATCAAATTGCTCATAGCGCTGTTTGGAAGTTTATTAATTAAGAGATTATCTACGCTGTATAGTAATTTGATGACCTTGAATTAACGATTTATTGCTAAGTTTTTTAAGTCTTTAGCACTCAGTTGAAATATTTGTGGCAATATAACACCAAGGTGGAATAAATCATTTACCTAAATCTAGTCATTAAACATTTTTAAACATGGTACATCTATGAAATAAAATTCAGATTAATTTCGTAAATTAAATATTGAGTGATTATGTAAAAGAAAAAGAATCTTAAAAAATTACGTAACTTTTTTGGCCTATGAAAATCTTTTGGGAATTAAAATATTAAAACCTTTAACATTCAGGTTGGGACGAGAATCAGTTACAATACTCGGTCGAGTTGAGAATTATTTAATTATAAGATCCCAAATACGAGCCCAAGTTATTCGATACAATATTGATACTGGCCACCGATAGCCAATACAGATTGTATTGTATCACCCACAGAGAATGTTATAGTCACAGATTATAGAATAAAAGGCAGTTAGTGTGCCGAAGACTCGAGTGAGGCTAACTACTCGTACGTACACGTGTACATCCGTGACATGTTACGTCAAACTAGACAAACGTTTTACTTTTCAGTGTCACTCGAGTCTTCGGTGCGACACATCTGCCTTTCATTCTTTAATCTGTAGTTATAATATAGTACAACCTGTGCCTGAATAAATTGCGTCATTTGCTCAAAGTATTCATATAAGTTCAAAATTCAAATGATGCATCTAAATTTGCACTTCTGTCACAAAAAATTGGTACTGAATTGATTATTCCCCGGTTTCTGAAAGTTGGTTAAAATTCAGCCAATTCCATAATTAAATGAACCAGAATTTTCCTCTGCACTGAGAAAAGATTACGAACACATCTAAAGTAGCACTCGTTCTTAGCATAAATTGATTTTCCGATACAAATGTTACAAGTTATTTGAAACAATATTACTACTAGCCACCGATGGCCAATACCGATTATATTATATCTGCTTCCCACAGAGAACGTTATTAACGTAAGGTGAATCTCGGCCAATAAGTTGGCAACACAATATGTAGAGCGGCCAGTGCATTTAATATTTGGCCATATTTCAAGTGCAAGTTTCATGTATGTAGATTAACTAGGACTGTATAGTACGGTTTAATAGTTAAGACCGTGCATAGTATGAAATGGCATTTAAGTGAAATTTTAATGGGTACGTAGATACGTAAGATAAGACTGAACAAATTGGAACAACTTTTCATATTAATTAGATTTAGAACGTGAGCCATATATATGCGAGTAAACATCTATGTATAAATATTATTTGTTTATTAAATCTATGTTCGAAATTACCAGGTCTATTTCAAACATATTTTCTTATTGCAAAAGCCACTTCACGAGGAACGCTGTATAATATATCATAACATAGAGGCGGCAAGTATTTTAATAAATTAACAATACTTCCAGTTTTACTATGTATTTAAGAGATGAATCTAAATTTTTATGGCTCATAAAAATACAACCTAAAATCATTTCTCAAATTAACTGTACAGCTCGGGTCGCACGGTCTGCTTTCTCATACTTCAGACCGCGACACGGCCGCGGCAGGCCGACCGACGGGCCGCGGAAACCCTAGTATTTGAGGAGGCCTGGTGTGGGAATGCTCTGTAAGGGCCGCAAGAGGTCTACTCAGGTACCCAGGCGCCTGGCGTGGACTCTTGTCTGGCGGACTCTGGGATCCAAACAATCTGAGGATTCCACATTTGTGTTGAACGAATATTTTACTGAAATTGAAAAACATATTATCAGAATATCGATATCATATTAATCTCTAGCAAAGTTAGGCTCGTTCTCAGCACAAATTGAATTCGCGAACTTATGTTACACAAGTTGTGGTAAGATCTAAGTAATAGTTTCTTAGTACAAAGCAGAACTCAAGTTCAGCTTAGCATTGCATGCACAGTTGAAATGTGCCAATCGTAGTATACATGTATAACCTACAAACAGACTAAAATTAGATATGTTTCATTTAATAATATATAATGTGGGAGTACATACCACCTATACTACCCGTTTTAGACCAGGTAAATGAAAAGGGTATTTTGTGTAATGCCAGTACATTCTATATTTGGAATAGCGACACTGAATAAACAGGCACTAAATTTGAATAACCCAGTTAAATTAAAAATGCGGAATTTTGATCGAAAGGATGTATGTATATACCGGTATGTATGTACATAAATCTTAATCCCCTTAACGTTAATCTGAGTAACGCAAATTTTAAAATGTAGAAGAAAATTAATAGGTCCTTAAACATGTACAATTCCTTTAGCACCACAAACAAGAAAACGGAAACATTTTAGTCTAGTACGTAAAGCATTTTAGCCTGAGATTTTGAAGGGATTGCCTTTCTAAACCTGTGTAGCTTATGAGAACGTGTACTTCACCCCGCCAGACACAGCAGTGCATCAAGCCTGCGATATCCAATTACGCCTCAAAGAGACTTGTATCCCGCTCGCAATTCCTTTCAACTTTCAACACACATTCTCGCATCCAATTTTCAAACTTTTCTCCGCTCGCATAAAATACATACTTCATTCAAATTAAACTCCAGCTTCCTACATTTCATATTACGAACTTCCGAACATCCTCCCGACTTCACAAAAGTGCCACAACTTACTTATTAACTCTAAAATTTTACGGTACACGATTACGCAATTAATTTGCTATTTTTGTTTTTGTATGCGATAGAGGACGAGGTGGATCGCCCGGACGGTCGTCATGGCAACGGGGTGCGATGTCGGCGCGCGCCGCATCTCAACGGCAGAAGTGACCCCGCCACCGCCGCGGATGCTGTGTCAAACCGTCCGATACCCTTTTTTGACGTATCGAGAACAATTAGTGCGTCATGCTGCATAACCTCTGACAGCTAAGGTTATCCAGTGATATATAAGTGTCGATACGAATGTGTTTGTGTGTGGTTTTTAGCAACGGGCAAGGAATGACACGGGGAGGGATGGAACTGTGACCGGGACGATTGCAGGGGAGGGGCGCTTTTCACGCTTGATATCATGCCTTTCGAATTGCGATCAGGTAAGCTTATAGAACCGCTTAAGGATATGCGAAACCACGGACGCGTGGATGGAATCTTTGATGTTGTGATGCGATTATTTGTAAACATTAATTTTATGTATTTTGGTTTGTAATGGTATGAAAATTTTATAAGAGTAAACAGTAAGCATATTATATATAGACATCGTTTATTAAAAGTTTTCATCGCTTGTAATTTTTTACAAGCCCCAAGGTTTCCACTCTTTTAGGAAGGAGCAATGAATTAATTATCATATTCTTCTCTGTCTTTTGTTTTCGTAGTTGTTATCGTGTATAATATTCTACTGTCAGCGTAAAGTGTCCTCCGGGGGTAAATTTCGTCGTTCATTTCTTTTGAGACGTTCATTTCGTTTCATTTTTCAAGTTTACAGCTTACATCGAGCGCTATTTGAGACAATGGCACGGTTAAGTGGTTGTTTATCCCTTTCGGGCCGGAATTCTCGAAGCTGTTGTGTAAATCTAACAGAGATGAAATATTTAAATCGCTTTTTTGAGGACAATCGTTCGAGATTTCGAGTATTTTTAAACGTTTTAAACTTATATTTTTAATAAACTCATTACATATAAGTAGTAAATATAAATTTTTATCCATACTTATATTATAAACATTTTTGTGCTTTTCTATGTATGTTTGTGAAATTTTCACATCAAAGTACTGGATCGATTTCAAAAATTCTTTCACCATTAGGAAGCTGTATCTTCATTCTTCGCTAAGTGACATTGGCACTATTAAAGTCTATATAACATGTTACAGGAGCGAGGTCGTGTGGATTAGCTAGTAAGTTATAAAATCGAACAATGTTATTTATATCTACATATAAAAGCAATACATATAAAATTTTAATATTATACGTGTAAATTTTTACATATTATATAGATAAACAAATAATATAAAGTATATCAGAATTATCACTGAATAATATAGCCCAACTTTTATACTGAATACAATAGAAATAAGATTGTATTTCTCAGCGCGTTCGCACGAAGTAAACATACATTTTTAAACACTGGGTATTCTAAGCGTCAAGGAGAAAAGACAGGTACAATGTAAGAGATTTTAGTAAACTTCATTGTAGAACATTGTATTGTCGCAAGTGATGCAGATCTAGCAGGACTCTTTTGTGGGAGCAAATAGAATAGAAGATGCAATTTTATTGTTATTTGATTCTTACAAATATCAAGTAAATATTTAAAAATTAAACATTGTATTTGTCATCATTCTGTGTATAATTTGTGTTGTGGAAATAATTGTATAGTATGCCTAGTCAAATGTTTGTAGTATTGGAATAGTATTCGAATCGTTGATGCAGTTTTTCGATAACACACACTCAAAAAGATAAACGTTATAATATTATTATTGGAATTAGAAATATCAGTAACAGGCCTAAGTCTGAAAGTTGGCGGTGTTGTAACACCCCGTGCCTCGGAGAGCACGTAAAGCTGTCGGTCCTGCGTCTGATCTATCGGTCGTGTCGGTCTTCCGTCCCATCGGATTATGAGAGTAAAGGAATAGTGCACTCTGCACTTGTATACTTGTGCATTATAATATCACCTGCGCAGCTGACTTGTATCTCATGAGATTGGTCACCATGGCCGAAATCGGTCAAGGGGAGCTATATTATTGGAGTTGTCTTGTAAGGGCCTACTTCACTTACGAAAGATTAACAATCAAGCCCTTGTAAATATATGTATATGCTTTGCGAAATACAAGGGATTGATTTAATCCGTATCCATTATTTTCCTACTCTGCGATTCCAGTTAATGCCACCAGTATAATTGTAAACGTTTCACCTCAATCAGGATATGTAAATTACATGTTTACAATTACGCAATTTACTTACAAAGGGTTAATATTTGATGGTAATACTTATAAAGCTCTTTGTTAACAATAAATCGCTTTAAAAGCTCGACTTGATTCTTTATCGCGTGATTTTGTTCAATTATTATAACTAGTCGCGCCCCGCGGTTATAATCGCGAAACTTCTGATCCCAAAAGTAGCCTATGTGTTACCTACATGTATACCAAGTCGGACATCATAAACGGTTCAGTAGTTTTTGCGTGAAAAGGTACCAAACATACATACATACAACATCACCAACTTTTATAATATTATTAGGATTATGAATTAATGTAAAATATAGGATCTTGCATTCGCATACTATCAATGTAAACAGATATTTTCGATTTCGCATACTATCAAAGTAAACAGATATTTAAATAATATGATGTAAGATGAGAGGGCGGTTTTATCGACACCAGAAAGCATAAAACATCAAATCTTCTCAAAGTAAGTACTAAACTTTGGTTTATGGTCTCAAAATAAACTTTATTTGTTTTAACTATTTAATACAAAGATATTTTCCCACGCAATAAAACTGCAAGGTGGTTCTTCCAACATTCCATTAAGGTGGATGCGAGATTAAATATTTATTCGCATACCGTTTTCACAGACGAAGTGAGCGACATATATTAACAGTACTTTTATATAAGGTAACCTTTTTATGTGACTTTTAAATTAATGAATAAAAATGCTTTGTAACGAATTTTAAGCGCGGTTATCTGTACATAATAATTTTTACAATAGTATTACCTGCGTTTCGAACGCTTTCCAGCGAGCGTGCGTGGTTACGGGCGACTGAGATGACAGTTGTGTTCATTAGTCTTTCAAATTGTTTGTTAAATAATGACGTAAAAATACGTTTAAAAATCCGCGTTTAATATCCGTTAGAAGGAATTTTTATTATACAAGACTTTAAAAATATCAATATGAATATGGCACATACATATTCATATTGATATACAAAATATAATATGGCACGATATTTATCTTTGCTACGGCGTAGGTCACGTAGCGGTAGAGTCACTGTACGAATTTTATTTTTTTATGGTACGGCAGGCAAGCGGAACATTTGGTTCACATGCTTATAATTTTTTTTGAACTTAAAATCAACAGTCACTAAAATTGAACTTTTTCAAATGAGTAAATTTATAAGATGGTGAAAAGTTACAGTTTTATCTTGATGCATGTATATGCAACCATGAATGTCTGATAATTGGAATTGGTAAGATGCATCGGTGTATGTCGACAGTCACCAATCCGATCTATTCTTAATTTATATTTAGTTTGGACACGAACTGGCGAATGTTAACTTACACAGAGGAGATATGGTGAGGTGAATCTTAGATTCAGCAATTTACAAGTAGTTACAAAAAATAACCTCCAAATAATAGTGCTCTCTAGCCTTCTAAATGATGCATCCGATTCGGAATGTTTTGAATCAGGGTTGCTTTTAATTGATATATTCAATTAATTCAGGTTTTCCAAAGGTTTCAGAATGAATGGTCTCTTCATGCTTCTGATATTACACATAATTATTTTTCTATTTCAATCAGACAGACGTCATAAATTCGCTTTTAATTAACATTCACCAAGTCGTCTTGGTGTATGTCAACAATCACTGGCGAATGACCGAAATAGATACGAAGAAACTAAATAATGGTAATTCACAAATGGTGGATGTAAAGATATATGCACTAGTGTAAGAGGCACTATTGAATATACACTATATTTCGGACATCCACATATTATACATTCCTACTGTAATGATGTTAAGTTTTAATATCTTGATCGTTAGAATTAAGTTTCCGACACTTTTGAATGCGGGCACATTTAAGATTTCAGGACAGGAAAAAGATTATCATAATGGTCGCTCAGGGAAGAGTAAAAAGTTTTAAGTGTTTCAAACTTCTTGACAAAAAACTGCCACGTATGCTGATTTTCATCTACCCTCATTGCCCTAGCGGCGGACTTATTATTTTACCTTAAGTTTAAATCTCACCTTTTCTTCTTAATGTTTGTACGAAAATAAGTAAGGTTGTTGTTTGTTTCTTTATTCATTAGGTATCATCTTATGTTTTATCTTCTTAACCAATTTTTTTCAAATTTATGGACATAGACATTTTATCCCGGAAAACGTTATGTTCCCTCGGGATGAACCTAACCTATGAAAATTTCGTGGGCGTAGTTGCTGGTGATACCGAATATTATAATTTTTAAGTAAAATAAATTATAAGGATATTTATAATTTATTTAAACTTAAGGATTATAAAAAGTAAGTATCGACCAAAGAAGTTAGAATCGACCAGTTAAGCTGCAACAGTTCTCTTCGAGGTCATGGCTCGGGTTGTTAAATTTTATTGTATTTTATTTTATTTTTTATTTTTATTATTTTATTATATATATTTAGGGTATGATGTGGCTGGCAGATCTACAAGTAAAAGCCCCTTTAAAGAAATAGAAAAAAAAGTTAGTAGTGATATTTCATGTAAAATTATATTCATTTTACAAACCAGAAAATTCAAGGCAACAACCTTTTAACCAAACACAGCAATATAAAAACTATTTCCAATAGCTTCTCTTTATGTTCGCTTCAATCTAGCGAGTGTGGAATATTTAAATAAATATTTTTTACTATTGGACATAAAGTGGATAGTGTATTTGAGAAAGGCTCTTTTAGCGAACCAATTTTGATAGAAGTTGGCAAGGCCCGACTTTCATGAATATGTATTACTTTCGATTCGCTTTATAAATCCAGAATTATTTGAAATATATCCCCTTTTTTATTGATATCATAGTTTGTATAGGTTTTATGCAAATTTTTATTCTGTAGTTTTACTGCAAATTATGTTTATGCTTATGTATGCAAAATAAATGTTTTGATCCGACTTTGTAGTTACAGATTTGAGATAACTATAAGATATATCCAAAATATTTTATGGTTATCTGTTTTCTTTAAAAGTATTCAATTTTTTTGAGAATCTTGTTATTTTATATTTTTAGGTACCCTATTACTAAGCCTCCGCCGTTTGTTTGTCTGTCTGTTACCAGGCCAGAAAACTTAATTTTCACAAATTGTGTATTTTTTGTCTCTTTACCAAAAACACCAAAAATAAAATATTCAGTGGGGGTCTGGTTAACTTCGTGCGTGAGTCCGACTCTATTTTATTATAAATTTCACTTTAAAAAAGTCGTTTTAATTTTTTTAACGTCAAAAGTTAGTGTCACAAGAATCAAAAGAGAAATGCCTAAATAGAATAAAACTGACGCGGATTCAAATTATATTTGAAAGAAAGAAAGAGAGAAAAATATTTATTTGCAACAACTATGCACATACCTACATTTTACAAAAATAAATACAAACATTTTACAAAGATAAACATAATAGAAATTATACATATGCACATAATTGGTTTGATCTAATAATTGGTATTTTAAAACGTCGTATAGTTAATTAGTATTTTCTAGCAAAGTAATAAAATTTGTATGACTTTTTATTATAAAGAGACGGTGGTACTAAACTAAATTTTATATTAGTCTATGAATCTTCATAAGTTATAAAGCAAGCGTGAATTACACTTGGAGATTCTATGAATCGAAATATTATTCGCGTTTTTCCATTATTCTTTTATTGATAGACGTCGAGTTCAAACAAGTTCCAAGATATTTTCACGCGAATGCACATTTACTATTGGTTTTTATCATTTCATTACGCTTAGTTAGCACTCGATTGAAAGCGAAAAAGTGTAACAGCTGAATGACTTCATCTTTGTATGCCTGAAAGAAATAATCAGAAGCTTTTACTCTGTATTGTGTCGTTTGTGTCGAATTCTTTCAAACTTGCAATTTCTTTCTTCATATTTCTTGCCTTAGACGCAAATTGAACATCGTTCGATTCTAATGGAATATTCTTGAAGATGTTATGTATAAGTTTTGACGTTTGTTTAAGTTATGTCAAATATATATTCATGTGTACGATTTTTATGATGTTTAGTTAGCATTCGATCGGAGGTTTCACTAAAATGAATACTCAATGACTCTATATTTGTATGCCTTCAATGAAATAATCAGAAGCTTTTACTCTGTATTCTGTCGTTTGTGTCGAATTCTTTCAAACTTGCATTTCCTTTCTTCATATTGCTGAAATGGAATATTTTGAAGATGTTTAAGTTATTATGAGGCTTGTTTAAGTTATTACTTTAAAATTACAATTTATTTCTTCATATTTCTTACCTTAGGTGAAATTGTAGCATGGTTCAATTTTAATAGACTGCTTTTGCTCGAAGATGTTACGTGCCAGTCTTGAAGTTATGTTTGTTTAAAGTTTATATAGCTTACTTCTTCGCAGTTGATGCAGAGTTTCAATGTAATGGATATTTGTCTTGCATACATAGTCTAGCATTATATTCTTAAAAACTTAATAAAATTTATTACTGGTTTTATATTATGTTTTGTAATTTATATTTTATACGCATTCATACGTGACGTACCAAATTTATGTAGATATTTGCAGGTTAAACCCCGAGGCACAGCTAGTATCAAATATATGTAGGATGCATGTGCAAGCTTATAAATGCTTTGTAAAGATGCATGTACAAGTTTGTTACACATGCTTATCGCTTCGTTGATGCAGTTCGCTACCGTCTACTAAATTTAATTCACAAGTAATCGAGCCGTGATAGTGAGAATGCACTAGCACGAATCCAATAATATTGTGGGTGCAATTCTTGGGTCTTATTTAGAGAAAACACTGAGAGTTGCTTAGGTTTAGACTTTAATTTATACTTATATTAGTAAGCGGAGAAGTTTTTTTGTTTAAACGCATTATAATCGGAACTACCTAGATAGTTGAAGGCAGGTTAATGAGGAAGGCTTTCAACATTATAGTAAAACGTGAATGAAACTACGGGGCAGAGATATTTTGATGTGAAAATGGCGAAATTGATCATGAGCTAGAAAAACGCAGACAATACTTTTTTAGGTAAAGACTGAAGACGTTTTTTATATTTTAAAGTCAAAGTAAAAATAAGTTTTGCAACTCAGCGACTAGGCTCCTAACTAGGGTATGAAATACCTAAATTGGATATTACGTAAAACCTATTTCCAGCATCATTGTGTGGGGACGAACGTTTGATCACAAGCGTGGTAGATTGCTTTGTATTGATCGATTGTTTTATTTTCAATACGAAGCATGACGTCCACTGGCGACGTTTCACTGCTAAGCTTATGATGCTTTGATCGTTTTAATTTCATCTGTGGATATGCTCACGTCTTTCTCTAATTGTTATAAGTCCAAGTATTTTAGTGAAACACTTCGTAAAGAGAGATATTGCGTGAAGGATTAGGGTATACATACAAGTATGTATACCTTAATTTTTAAGTTGTTCGAAGAGTCAGACAGAATTTCGTAGTAGCGTTTTCAAGAGCATCAATCAATCATCAATTTTTCAAGAGCAATGGTGTGAAAAATTATAATACTTATGTAACATTCACAATTTAAAATGTCCATAATTTCCTTTTAATTTAGAATTTTTAAGTTAGAAGGAGATTTATTTTTGTACATAAATTTGATGCTATCTTTGTTTTACTTATTGCTTAGGATAAGGATAGTACGTGACTTATACTCAGTCTTATACAAGAATTTTCTCATGCAAATTAGTCGTTACTTTGGCAAAAAGAGGTTCAGCGTACGCCATAAACTTTACTAATTTTGCTAATTACTAACAACGATCTGGGGTGTCATAACCCCCCAAGCGTGACCCAATTCCAGTGATACAATAAATCTTATGTTTTATATTAAAAGCGTTGTATCTACTTCAGGTATTTTCCACTAACTTTACGGATTTAAACGGGCGTTTGAAAGGCTCCATAGTGAACGTTATGAAACATCGCTCCGGGTTTATTTATAAATACAGAAAATATTTTTAGAATCTCTAACAATTACCCTTTCTGTTGAAACGGCACAAGTAAACAATTTACTGCAGCATCGAGTTGCTATCAAAAAGGAATTAAATTGCATTTTGCAAAGTTACACTTTCGTATTTGTAATTTTAAATGTCGTACAAAATAATTTCATAAACTATAGTATAAAATGTCAAGAAATATTAAATACTATCTTTCGCGAAGTTTTTAAAATGAAGAATATCAAGCTTTATCGTATAAATATGGATTATTTAAGATAATATAAATTTAAAACATTGTTTCACTTTTTCCATTCTTGTTTTATGCTAATTTCACTTGTCTAAAACTCTAAAGCGACGGCTTTTAGCTGGCGTAGGGTTATTTCAAAATAATTTAGTATTACTTCGTCCAAATTGTAATTTCTGCATGGTTAAGGTGACTTGAGAAGGGCATTTGGTCGAGACGAACTTATTGTCTGGCTGACGAACCCCGCACATTGGAATTCTACATTCCCTCGCGAAATTCTTAATACTCTGAGATTATTTGTCATTACGTAATGGATTGGATGGCAGTTTTGGGATTGATTTATTTATTGGCGGAAAAATGACGATGGTATTTATGCGATGGCTTAAAACGCTTAACTTTCAATTAGTTTAATAATCATTTACGAATCGTTTAATAACATGCAGTAATTGAGGACCAAGAATTATCCTTTCCTATTCTAACCTTACTTCTAATATAACAATTGCGAAAATTTGTGAGAATGTATGTATGTTTGTTACGCTTCCACGCAATAACTACCGAAGTGATAGTGATAGAATTTGGTATAAATTAAGGTAAAGATTTTAAATAGCACATTGTTACGGGCGAATGCTTGGGGCTTGGCTAGGTATTAAAATGTAGGTTATGTGTAGAAAAATACCTCACAAGTTTTTGTGAGTTAGTATGTTCCTTTCGACTTAACTTTTCAGAGACGACGTATCGACAAAACTATATTTTAGCGTTTAGAAGAGACAGACATACATAGTTACTTTAGCATTTATAATATTAAGTAAAGAGAAAGGATTTACATTAAATAAGGATCTAAATTTTCAAATTAATAACACACGTATCGTATTAATACAAATTAACTAAACTAAACTATATGATACCTTTGGGGTAGAATTTGCGCAGTAATGAAAATTCAAATGGGGCCGTTTGAGGATAAAATAATATCTCTTTACCGTATATTGCTATGAAATTTGGCATTATAGCGTAAATGAGAAAAACGTAAGATGGCTATATCCCTAAAGATAAATGTGGATAAATTGATGAGAGTTTTTATTGTTTGTTAGCGAAGACTTAGCTGGCGTTTATTTTTGGCGCCTATGTTATTTTACGGAAAGAATCGTAAACTTTTCTAGTTATTTTTCATTGACATTGTTTTTTATAGTAAAGGTATCTATTAAATTATAATAATTAATTTTTGTATATTTTACAAGCCACTATCTTTGTATTAAGTTGATGTTCCTGCTTTATTATATATATTAACCTTTATTCTTATTAAAGTAAAAAAGTGAACTATCACTCACTTTTCAACAACACTTTTTAACACTCAAAAACAAGGTTACAGTTATGTCCCAGACTTTTTCAGTGATCTAAACATTATTTTGTATTAAAAATAAAAATCAAATTCAATAAAATAAAGGCAATGCTTACGTAAGATTCTAATTTGGACTCTACGATGATTAAACACGACCTTAATAGAAACCAACCAAAAACTAGTTCGTTGTTCGTTCATTGTTATTCAAATAGTGAGTGAATCTCAAGAGTAACTAATTAAGAGTGACCCCAACATCGTACAGAACAGACACAAGAAATCAAATAACTTGAAACTCGCCGATCTGGGACTTGTGAATGAGGTTAAAATGAGTTAATTATTCACAAATTGTTGTAGACGTTTAAATGATTGCAATAAAGTCCATGGATTCCTCGAAAATATTTAACTGTACTTTCGAGTTTATTTTCAACTGTAGCTAAATTGCATTAAGATTTTTAATTAAACCTTAAATATGATTATTGATTCAACCTGTGCAGAGCAGCAAGTTCAATTTATTTATTTATTTATTTATTTATACACTTTATTGTGTTGAGAAATACAAAGTATGCAACTTATTATGTAAAGTTTCTTACATCTATTTTACATATATTATAAATTAATATAATATATATTTTTTCCAACACAGTAGGCGGCCTTATCACTCAGTAGTGATCTCTTCCAGGCAACCAACTGTAAGGGGTAACAGGAGAGACTAGTATGAGGCAGGTTTTAAAAGTGTAAAAAAAATAAATATCATATTATTTAATAAATATCTCTAATTTATTCTTACAAATAAATAATAAATAATTCCACAAATACACATACATATACTAAAATTCAATAACTACATACTACTGAATATATAAATATACATGATATACCTACATACACAATACATAAATACAGATAATTAATTATGCCGAGTCACAAACATTGTCATAGTGTCTACGGACTTGGGCTACAAAAGAGGACAATGATTGTGCTTGTCTGATAGTTACAGGCAAGGAGTTCAAATACTGAAATGATGTTCTTCTTAAAGGTGCTCTTAAATATCATCCTGATACTATCACTATCATCTAGGAAGTAAGACAGATAAAATGACATTTTAAGCTCATTCAAACTTAGGCATTAATTGAGAATTTGATCATTAATCTCTTCACGAATTATCGAAATTAATCGAATTACGACCTCGCCAAGAACACTGATTATATTGAATTACTCGTATCAATTTGGTTAAAATTAGTACCATTGTGGCAAATTAGTCAAAATACGAGTATATAGATTGAAATAGTCAGTTGCGTAACTAGAATGCGCAGTTGAGTCGTTTGAACTTCCAAAGGCTTTGAGCTTGGCGCGAATCCAAGTAGCCGATGTTTCATTTCATTAGATTGGAGATCTTGCCCCTTTCGCGTTTTAAATTTGAGTAATGGACTAAAATAGTTCGGACATAACTGCATTTGTGGGTCAGTGATATGGTTTGAATTGTGTATCTATTTGACGTTCATTTTCAGGGATATTGTGTCTAATAAAGATAAAGGTTTTGATAAAAAGCTTACAAATTGAATCAATCATTGCATCGGACCACTTATAATTTTTTTTTGTAATAATAATATCTCATATTAGGCACAAGTTGGCGTGCAAACATAGTTCAAACACATACAGCTCAATGAGCTATCTGATATTATTCCACGGAATAGAAAAAACAAGTGGAAGTGCCCTAGTGCTTCTTTAGTATGAGAACCAATGTCGCCAAACTCACACATTGGCAAATTAAATCGTACAATGCATACAAAAGAAGTAATGTCAAAAATTGACAAAAAAACATTTCGGTTGAAAATCGTATTTATTGTTATTTAAAATGAATGTCTTTTTGTATGTCAGTAAGGTAGTAATTAGTTTATCTGTTGAATCAATTTTCCTAGAAAAAAGGTAAAACTATTCATCGCTAGAGGGCGATATTATAAATTCATTATATTTTGTTCTCTAACTCCTTTTAAATAAATGTTATATTTACGGTAAAACCGTTTGACACTCAGTTGTCACTTTGCTACTCACCCAGTGATTGATCGTATCGATAACTACATGTCGATATTAGTTAAATTTCCACTATAACCGAAAAATAATTAAACATAAATTTAAGAACTCCAAGAGGAGGAAGTCGTCCAAACTGATTCCTTAATTAATTTGTATTATAAATTAATATATATTTTAATACTACTTATTTTCAATTTGTTTTTGTGGTTTGCAGTGTTACATTTTATGCGATGGTTTAAAATGCTTCGTATGCGAGTCCAATACTGTTTTAGCTGATTGTATTAAATTCAAGTATTGTTTTTACATTATTAATTCCACTTATTTATCGATATCAACAAATTTGTCACATCCCTCATCGAAGCTTCTAGAACTTATATCATTTGATTTAGGTACGTATTAAAGTCAATTATGTACTTTAATTCAACAGCATAAGGTATTTTTTAATTTGAAAAAATATACGAATTTGTGATTTTCACAATAATTTACATTTTATTGTATTAAAACAAACTTTTATATTTGCTGGTGATAAGATACATCGCCATGAGACTTATTTATTATGCTGGATCGTTTTTACAATTTATAATTGCGGAATAACGCCTAATTTCAATATATTATATCTGAAGTCGAGACGTTATGTCACATCAAGTAGCGAATAACGACTGGACCGATGTTGTACTAATGTACATAGTTAAAAATCGCAGGCTAGAGCAGCAGGGCACTTCCACTTGCTTTTTCTATTCACTTTTCTGAATACAACTTCACTCGGCTTAAGTTTGGTCTATTATTGTATACCTATATACAATTTTATCATAATTCAATCAGTAGTGATTCGCACTCAAACATCCAAATATCCAAATGGCAAATATACAACATATCCAAACTTCCACATTTATAATATTGAAAGATTTTAAATGATATATACGAACTCTTGTTGAAAATAATGTATTTTTACACTTTTGGTTTAATTATACTTTTTAAATCAAAGTGAAAACCCCGAATGAGAACAAAATACCAAATTAAAATTTCTAGCCTATCCATAAAAATTCTATCAAATAGATGTAGATAAACAGGATTTTAGTTAAAGGTAACTTTTTATTAGATTAATGTTAATGAAAATGTTAGAAAATGGCGTACAACAGATAATTAGGGTTGTTCAGGCCACAACACCGAAAGTTTTAATTGAAAGTGTTAATAGACTGTGGGGTTAATGTTTTCCTTTTAATTTGATATTTTATTAGTAGATAACTATAATGGGTGTTTAAGTATTTTTTTTAATTATTAAAATAAATTCCTCTAAATATATATACCGTATAGTAACATGATCATAATATGTGCATTTTTGTTAGTTTGTTTTGATAGCAAGTAGGAAGAAAATATGCAAGCACAAACTCAAGTACGTCAAAAAAAATAATGAATTAAATTTCAGCGTGATTCGTCCAATATATTTAGATATTACGACGTAGGCATCCGCTAAGAAAGGATTTTGATTAAATCCCACAGGAATGAGAAAACAGATATACGCGGGTGAAACGGCAGGGCACAGCTAGTTATATAAAAATAAAAATGAATCTCTATTTCCCTTGTCGCATCACTCGTAAACTAATGACTATTTAATAAACGTTTGGTTAATTTCTTTCTTTTCTTTTTGTCATTTAAATAACAATGTTTTTATGAAAAAAAATGACTAATTGGCATCCATGCAGTGCCAGGGCAGTATGTTTCATAATAAATTGCGTCAATTTAATACGATATTTCATAATATCCGGTCACTGGTAATCAATAACGGTGGAGAATGTTTCTCCACAAATTGGGGTACAATTTCAGCGAAACCTTTCAGTAGTGGTTTATTATTATGTTTTTCCATATTTCGTATGACTTCTTAGACAGGCCCTTAATCCTAATTCTAACTGTACTCACAATTATAATTAGGATTAAGGGCCTATTATTTCTACTACTATTATTACTTTTATTGATATCCCAAGTTTTTTAACAGCTGTCCTATTTATCTGCTACCGGAACGAACCAAGTGTGAAGCTAATATATTGTTATATATTCAATAAAGTTAGGGTATACAGTATCTATCCCGGGTTTGGCTCCCCGTAATTTCCTAATACTCTCTAGATTTGATCTTGATATACAAAATTAGGTTGCTAAAATATACTAGTGAATTCGGCAAACTAGGAACCCTTTCATGATACCTCTACCTTACGAATTAATGTTTACTGTCGGTGTTCATTTCTCATTAGATGATCGTCCGATCCTTAGCATGCTTCGCAATAATGAATAGCCGAATCATATATATACGAGTATGAAGCCGCCGCCGCCGTCTCCATATTGGTACATACAAGTTATGAATGAATTTTAAGGAAAATTGCAAAAAATAAGGCGTATTCACAAGTTTGGCAGATGACATTGCTTAGAAAAAAGTTATTTTAATCTATACTATCGACTGGTGTATAGAATAGAATAGTATAGAAAATATTTTTATTCATGTAAACTTTTTACAAAGTACTTATGAATAATAATTTTTTTCAAAGCTTTTTTATTCGATTTCTGGTTTCGAATTTCCCAAATCTAATAATGCAGTTATTATTTTCATCAAAATAATCCTCGATCTTCCTTTTAACATTTTTTATTTCCTTCACCGGACTTGGCACTAAAAGCTTACTTCTAAAATTAACACTGTAACGAATAAAATATAATTATGAATGTATTCTTAGGTTTTATACATTAAGTACCAGGTTATCCTCATTGCGCAAATAAAGTCGACAAAAAACTGAACTTTTCAATATTTCCTCAAGTTTCACCGTTAATCTCGGATCTGAACGCTGAGCTCAGCACTTTGCTGATCTTTCGTACAAGTCTCCCGTATTTTACAAAGAACCGCCATTTTATTTAACGAGATAATGATTGCAAAGGAATCCTTCGGAATATGTTTTACGTGTGTGAATTATGGGGTGTCGAGAAAGGTTACTTTATGTTATTTAAGATATAAGCGTGTAGGGGTATTTTATATTTCAGTTATAGGATATGACAAAATACTTAATTTCAGTATATATTTGATCTGTACTGATACATTTGTATGTAGGGGGATTAAATGATTGATTAAATGATGATTATTTATTTTACGGTTTCATAGTGTACGTTTATGAAGCTTAAGTGAATATTTGATCATGCTGAACGTTATCTGTACAGCGCAGGCAATGGGCAGTCATGCTGCATGACATGCAAATGCATTGTCATGCGTACATACTAATCGTCCTATTATATTGGTATATGTAAATGTTGTGGCAACTGCGATGAATTTTAGTTTTCTACCATTTATTTTATTACTTGCCTTTCTTCGGCCAGTGGCTTCGTTTGCCTTAAAATTCGGTCTATAAAAGATATCCTATTACCTAATCTAGGTCTATGTGTATACGAAATTTCATCCAAAAACGTTCAGAAGTTGCGGCATGATTAACACAATCATTCAAACTTTTACATATACATAATACTAGCTGATCCGCGGCTTCGCTCCCATAGCATAATGTTATATATATAGCCTATGTTCCTTGTGGACGATGTGGCTTTCGAAAGGTGAAAGAATTATTAAAATCAGTCCAGTAGTTTTTAAGCCTATTTATTACAAACATTAAAGTTTTCCTCTTTATTTATTTATTTAACCATTATTCACTGCACTTACAGTAGTTACACCAATACATACAGGAATGAAAATTATATTAAAAGCATGCATTTACATAGATAATATTATTAACATACAATTAAGTATAATTAAAATTTATAATATTAGTGTAGATTAGTAAGATAAAGAAGTTCATTTTGCGTTTTTGTATTCTTTAATGCTTAAAACAAGAAAAACAGCAAATGGTCACGAATCACGATTCCATTTGCATTTTAGAAGTTGGCAAAGTTATTTAACTGGTGACAATCTAATTTTACGGTTCACGAGTTTGGGAATTGCACAACACTGCATAGAACTCCGACTGTGAAAAGGTTGTTAAAGTCGTTTTGAGATACCTCATGTGTCCCTTACGAGTTATTAGGTGTACTTTAAAACAATGTTTATGGTACGCCATTTGAAGTTTTAATTAAAAATGAAAGCCTTAGGTTGTTGAATCTTTATCTTGTGAAATGGAACGACATGACACATTACCTAATCTTAATATTTTCTACGATAGAAATATTTCTTAATATTTTCATATTTATGAGTTTATTATTTTTTTTATAACAAGATAATAGTTACGTATAGATCATAATCCGAAATGACAAAATACTATAAAATGTCCTTTACCATAGAAGAAGTATTTACTTCAACTCTCTTACTATGTCTGAAGGGTTTGCAACATCTTATGATTTTAAAGTAAAATACAAACAATAAAGAGTTAGGTAAACAGATTTGAATCTCTGCCGTCAACATTCTGCCAACATACTCTCATAGATTAATTTAACGCTAAATGTTCGACGATGTTATTGTGGCCTACCGCTACAAGTCTGACCCAATTCGTGGATGAAATTTTAAAACACACTCTCTAACATAGTCATGTTTGAAAACTGAACACATATTCGAAGAGCTAAGACCGGTTTTTGGGGAGGTATTTGAAGCAAATTGAAAACTTATATGATGACATAGAACGTGACGCCTGACTGTTGATAAGTGGGCTACATCTAAATTAAGTCTGAAAGTTGTAAAAATATTTTTTTAAATAATCTATTTGTAGTTAAATGTTTAAGGAAAAGAAAAAAAATAAGCCAGACCATTTAGTCGGGACTTTAACATTGCCAGACGCGCTCAAAAATATTTTTCAAAAACATAAATAGGTATATAAAAATGTGTTCAAGGTAACTTGTAATTTAATAGGGTCTTATTTATAGATAAAATATAGCATTCTCAATAACCTCCTCCTTTTTTTTGAAATTCGGTTAAAAACACAGGTATTTTTGGTGGTACTTTCGTGGCATCAGACAAGTTTTCAGCTTGCCTAAAAAACCTGCTCAAAAATGGTCCTAGTTCTCGGGAAGTTACATATAAAATTTTCATTTAAAAATATGTAAAGACGTATTTTCTTGTTAGTAATAACGTTATGTCATTATAAATCAAGCGTGTCTATGGCTGATATAATAGGGCAGAATAATGGCCGCGGTATGGGGAATCCAATCTAGTTGTTTATGGGCGATTGTGTCGACGCCTCAATGCCATTAGCCTCCCGGTCCATTTACTGGAGTGGTGTAGTGCGGCTATGATGCTGAACGATATATGGGCTTTTTCAGTTTTGCTATGAAAAATGTGGGCACATGCGGACACTTGCATTGTGGGCATAGTTGTGAAATGTTCATTCTTTTATCGCTACTTCAGATCGATCAAAATAGTCTTTAGTCTTTAGTTTAGTTATTTATTTAAGAAAAGAAACAAACAGTAGCTTAAAAACAAATTACATATTATAAATGGCTAATTATTGTTTTAGCATACAATTTGGTCATTTGAATTATTAAAATTCTCATATGTCACATCTATCTCAAATCTCTCTATAGTATTACGATCTTTATGAAATTGTTCTTTCTAATTTTGTTTACGTAAAGTTGAAAATCTGCGAAATTGGTTCAATAGAAATACGAAATCGATTGACTACAATTAAAATATTAGTACGAAGACAGAAACATAAATTATCAACATTATAACCTACATAAATTGATTAATAAAAATCGTCAGTTTGAGAATAATGTTAATAACGGAATTTTCCACGCCATAAGTTTACGTATTATACAAGAATATCCACGTGTTTTGCACTCAGGGTCTTAGTTCCTTCCTGAATGTTTTAATTTGTTGTTGAAAGTTATATTGTTAAACTTCATTACTTTTTCACAGTTCAGCTAACTTCATAAACAGGTGGAAAACAAAAGTAAACGTACGTAGTTTTATACCATTTTTATTAAGGACTAGCTGTTCTACGCGGCTTCGATCTCGTACCATAATATTATAACATCTATAATATGGCCTGCGTTACTCGTGGATAATGTAGCTTTCGAATGGCGAAAGAATTTTTAAAATCGGTCAAGCAGCTTTTGAGCCTATTCATTACAAACAAAGATTTCCTCTTTATAATATTAGTGTAGACAAACAGCTTTCCTTTGCTACGAAAATCATTTAAATTTAAACATATTTTAACGTTTAAATGTCAAGTTTTTAAAAATAAGATAGGGTTTTGATTTATAATCAAAAATCTATACTGAACAATAGGATTTTGTACACATTTTGTACTTATATCGCACTTAAAAACGTAGATATTATGTTTCTATCTTAATAACAAAGCCACACATCAGCAATTTAATTTTTTTTTGTCTAAAACAAGATAAAACGTCGCGTCACCCTAAGCTTTGAATACACGTGTGTTTTATGCATTATAATTTGCTTTTATCGACTCTAGAATATTAATCTATTCCTTTTAACACTTTATCGTACCTTGAGACAGCGAATACTGGATTATAATCGATTAGAATAGCAGTCGAGTACTCAGGTTGAGATTACGCTAGGAATATTATAATTAAATCTAAAGATGATGTGTGACTTTATCCATTCTTCTCAGAGGAAACTGATAATGTACCCAACATTTGAGAAACTTTTGGTGCTATGGGTGAAGGTGGTCCCTTAATTGTGATCCATGATATACTCGAATATACAAGTTATATCCTTACTAATATACAAATTGGTAGCTAGTCGTGCATTCGGGTTTTATTGCATCAGGGATATTAGCACTATTCTCAAAGGACTTTGGCGTCTTTAAGGGACACTTCTGGTACGACGAGTAGTTTTGATAGTGATTGCTTAAAATCAACTGACATAGAAATAAAAAAAAACTTTTTCTTGTATTACATAAGACCTTGTTTGAATACTTTTAATGTATATATGTATTTTTTGCACAATAGCCATCCAAGCATAGCTTTTAAACTATATTGCAAAGGGAAATAATTAATAATATTAAACTATGATAACATAACAATGAAAGGCAATTAATAAAGCCACAGTTATTAATAATTATACCAATTTCACGACCAATAGAATTCACTTACAAAACGCCCACTGAATTTTACCTCACAAAGGCTTCCCGGTGAAATTACTAAGTGATTCGCAATTAATAAATACCAGAGAGGGCTATTCATGCATTTTACTGGCTTGTCCTCGCCTCTTTGAGAATGATCCATATATATTGAAGAGCTTGTGAATGAAATATTATGTTTGATTAAATTTATATTAAGATTTCCAATGTTGTGTTTCGCTTCTTTGGTCGGGTCGTAGCTAAATGTCATCAAGTTGACATAATATATAATTATTAAAAACCGTGCCTACCTGCTCTTTTTAGCGATATTAATATTAACAAAAATGACTCGCATCGTATGTTTTGAATAAACCATTAAAAGTTCACTTAAGTAACTTGAATTACTTTGCTAATAATTTCCTAATTTGTAATAATTGATTCGGATTAAAAATCTTTAGTATTTAGACATGCATGATGTATACAACGTTATAGATATAACTCATATCCAAGCAAAGCTATAAATTTAACGTTATGATGAAATGTAGCGAAGTGTAGAGTTAAAAGCTTTACCCTCATTTTAATTTGCATAATGCATATTTCGTGGTTCCAGCACATTTGTAGTGATTGCAAATAATTTTGAACCGAAGCCGAAAGCAAATTTTATTACAAACTAATTTGATATATTACAACACGGCATGCGCAAAGGTATGTAAATTTACATCACAATGTAATTTTAATATTTAATTTTGAATTGTAGTGTTGTGTGATGCATGTGTTTGAATAATGTAATTATTACTATTGCGCATGTATATTTTATTCAGAAATATACGTACTGTATAAATATAAATATAATGTGGCATGTATAGTTGCGATTCCACTTAAGTTGTTTTTACTTAAACCAATAATAAACCTGTATTTCAAGTGCACGGTCCAAATATATCTATCGTAATTAGTATCATAAATTAAATATAATCTTCATGATACTAATTAGTCTTAAGTTATTTTTAGGATTCATAAGAAACAAGTCTATTCAAAGAACAAATTAAATATGTCACGTTCAATGTATGAAGTTCGCCGGGGCAGCTACCTTTAAATAAAGATCACTCACTTCAATTATAATTTTCCACGTGCACCGAGCTACACGAGCATGAAATTTCATTTAAAGCTGCGACTTTCTGAACTGCTAGCATAAAGGGCAGTGTCTTAGGTAAAAAATAGATATTTTCCAGGTATTGCAAGTGAGAATAGAATAGCGAGATGATGAGCTTATGGCTGAGAGACTTTATGAGTATTTTGCTTCGTAGCGCTTCTTTCGTTGTGGAATATATTTAGCGGGTGCTAGTTAAAATATTACGTACAAAAATCTACCAAATTGTTAAATAGTTCGTCGGAAGGGTGCCGTATCTAAGTATATCTAGAATAGCAATCTACTTAGTATTGTCTAGGGTAGCAAGGATAAAATATTTTGATTCTTTACGATTCTAAAATATAATTATTTCATTATAATATTGTTGTTAATGTATATGTAAGAAACTAATAGAGGGGCTTTGTATAATTATGTGGAATGTAATAGAAATGTACTGTGATTCTACACAACTGGCCAATTATAGAACTAGTCAGTTAACAACAAATCACAGCTAGTCATAAAGACTATTAGCAAAGTGAGGGTAGTTGGGTCGTGACATCAATAAGATGTTCGAGCACCAGGCGCAATCGGTACCAATGCGCCCAGATACTGAACGCGCTTACTCTTTTATAGGATTTTGATGACAGCTGACAACTAACAAATGACATTTGCATAGAAAGATCACATTAAGAGCTTGTTAAAACATGAAATCACAAATGTTTCCGACATATATTTCAGCGGAAAAAAAACATGTCAATGCGATGACTGAATAATACAGAAACGCAAGGTGAAAAACGAAGCGAGGGAATAAATACTATTCGAAAAAATAAAATTGAATATTGTTGATACAAAATTTATGCAATTTATTTATAGGTGTTAAATCAATAAGGCACATAATTAATAGACGAGCTCTGACCTAGTTTAAATTGTGATTTGATTTAGCGACGTAATCTAAAACGTATTCAGATATTTTAATTCAATAATATCCGAACTAAATACGATGTATTTCAAAATCTAGAATAGATTAATCTGGAATAATTAAATTTTAATTGTAGTATTAGTAAAAATAACAATGCTTGTACCTTGTATAATTTTTTTATATCCGTAAAATGAAGAATAGAGAAGTTAAGAAATGACGAAGAATAGGTCCATGCCTGAAATAATACAAATGCATAGTATTTTCTGCTACCAGAAATATAATGTATGATGATTTTTATACCAAAGAACGTTTCACCTCATGTTAAGTGACTGACGTCAATCCAGGAAAATTTACAACGGGAAAATGTCGCCGATGCCTTGCCAGCTCCAAGGAAGAAGAGGGAATAAAGAGAGCATTAATGATGGGACGTTGGAAGAGGAATAGGATGGCCCCATGCAACACTGCTTCATGCCAATTTTCTGTTGGGCTGGTGGTTATAATGTATTATGAACCGTCACCATATGAGGAAATGTGATGCATGTAATAATGTCATCTATAACGCATATAACGCATCTATAACGCTTACTTCTAATAACGTGGAAAACGGCGCAAAATGGCACCGGTATTTTATTCAGGATTTTGCCGGGGCGTCGGCGCGGCGACCAAAACACTTTCATTGTGATTCATAAGTGCAATTTGTAAGTCATCCGCCTCACTGACGATTGGTGGGGTTCGAGATCGCTTAGAAAATAACGTGAAAAGAAATAACAACTTTGTGTGACTTGTTGGTCTGTTTTGGTTAGAAATGAAATAAATCAATTGGACCTTTTTTATGACTATCCCAAATATCCAGGTTTTAAAATGGCGACTTTTAGCAGGAAAGCGTAGCATTGTGCGGCCTCCCACAAGCTAGACTGATTACATAGTCAAGGCTGCGGGAAGTAGGTGGATGTCAGTGGCTCATACTTTGGCATTCTTTTGGGGGCTATGTCCAATAGTGGAGCCCAACGGGCTGAATGGAAGGATCGATCCCAAATATTAAATAGAGAAAGTAAAGAAATATTTAGCACCCCACAGGGACTAACCACTGCGGAATACAATTTTAGTGTAAAGACAAACGTATCATTGCGAACTCACATGTTCCTGGGACAATTAATACTTTTATATAATTTTATACGACTATTCATATTCGCTGTAAGAAAATATACGGAAACGATACTTACTTTTTGATCAGTTTAGAATTTGAAACAGTAGATCTAATCAATATGTGTGATATTGATAAATAAAATTCTATATATCAATGTTACCAATATACCACCGTAATAATCTAAAATAATTAAGATTAGAATCGAATTCTAAGTCATTCTATTGTTTGTAATCGGATCCTCCAGTTCCTGATAAATTAACTTTACATGCGGAAAACTGGTGACTCGGTGAGGCAGTTTATTAATGAATTACGGAAACAATCCCCGAAATACTTCCCTTTGTTCCGCCTTGTTCAGACACTCGAGAACTTGTTGGGCACGAGTGTGTTTCAATATTCATTTAACTTTTTCGCTATTATGTTAACAGGCTTTAATGGTAATATATTTGTATATGGAAGTAACTGTTTTCTGTTTTTTATGTTACAGTAGGCAAGCGGAGCATGCGGTTCACCTGATGTTAAAGGCTGACCTCAGCCCATGAATATTTACAACACTAAAGTGTCGTAGATGACGAATTGTGAGAGTAGAACAGGATGGGAATACAGGCCTCTGGGCTCACCGTACGAAATACAGTGCAATACTGCTTCACGCAGATCTTCTGCTGGGTAATTTCACCGGTTCGAGCTTTGCCTCGTCGTGCAATGTTCGGGTCCCACTCTTTTATTGCTGAAGATGATTATGATGCAGCAAAATTACCCTCTGTCGCTTCTTACGACACCCACGGCTAGAAATGGGGTGGCGACACTCGTATTCCAGACCGTCGCCACACGGGGGAGTTCATTTAGTTTTAAATCTGTAGGGAAAGTCTGATGACGTAAAATTTTCAAAATAAAGAGCACCGTGAAAGATTCTTACATCAAAAAAATATTACTTTTCCACGTTGAGGCTCATCTCCCAACGGAATCCCTAATAAACCGCCTAAATATTTACTGTGTATCCAGTTTGTTGGGAAAACTCAAATTAATGCCGTGAAAATATCGCAATAATCATATTGGGGAAATAAATAAGCGCTTTGAAGTATAAACAAGGGATATAATAATGTTTAATGCTGCTGAAATTCTGATTTCAGGATTCATATTTTAACTTTTGTGTTTAAATAGTTCAATAATTAAATTATGTTTTGTATAAAATAATTAACAATTGACTAATAACTATAACGAAAATTTAATATTTGCATGGCAAAATGGCTGACCACAACATGGTATTGTATAACAATTTATTACCTATATTCGCAAATAAATAATTTGATTTTGAATTTGAATTTAAAATTGATCTCGAATGACCGAGATCCCGAATTGCTTCGATTCATCAACATTAAGTTGTAACATTAGCTTTTGCCCGCAGTTCTTCTATTTTTGTATACGAAATTTCATCAAAGTGAAAGAAAAATTTTACAGAACAATTTTTAAATAAATTATTATGTAAGCGAGATAATTATATTATATAACTAGTTGGCAACAGAATTTTATAAAATTTTCCGGACGAAAATCACGAAACCCTCAAAAATCTGTACAATACTAGCTGAGCTCCGCGGTTTCACCCGCGTAGTATAATCTCGTTCCCGTAGGATTTTCGGCATAAAAACTATCCTATGTCATTCCTGGGGTGTAAAGAATCTTTTTACCAAAATTCATCTAAATCAATCTTGTAGTTTCAGAGCCTAATAAATACAAACGAACAAACAAATCTTTCCTCTTTATAATATTAGTATAGATGAATAAATCTTACAAATACATTGAATTAATTCTCATTTAAAAACATTCGATATATTTTGAAAAATAACACACAAGAACGTTTGCTATTTTTAATAAAGTTGATGTGGAAAATGGATGTTATTTCTAGAGGCGAGGTTCGTTTCTAGCCCAGGAATATTTTCAAGGTATTGATGTGTTGTATAAAAGGCCTATAAAAGAAATGACACAGTTTTTTGCTTATTTTAACGCGAATTTAGTTAAAACATTCGTATTTTTATGGTTACTTATTCAAAAGGAATATTATTACTAAGTCACTTGTATGCTTTCGTCTGTTCGTCTGTCTGTCTGTTTGTTTATAAGTCTGTGTGACTGTATATCTTTTTTGTGCACTACACTTCTCTGCAAATAAATGTCTTGCTTGCTCTGTCATAAAATAATGTACTCATAAATCCAAGTTATTGCGGTTTGTTTTTTATTGATTATATTTATCAGTTTTATAATTTCTTGCTTTACGTTTGAAATATATACAATTCAATTGTATATAACAAAATGCGATTACTTTTATACATGGGTCATTGTTTCATCATTTAAGACCGTATGTTAAATTTCCTACAACACACATAAATGTTTATATAGAGCGATGCCGTCATGCCAACGTGTATAATAAAAATACATAGTTCCGTTATTCAATTTTCATGTCCACACCACGTGATATGAATACATAAGCATCAGAATTTTCCTCCAGTTCCATTCTACGTCCAAATATGGGCCAAGTGAAATTTCATTACTATTGCGTTTCAGTCTATGAAATCAACTTTATTGGAATCTATGGAAGCTTTTTAAATATATGAATATCGACTACCCTTTCATATTGTACAAAATTAGTAATTTTGTTTATTGGCTATCAGTTATGAAAAAAGTAATAAATGTTAATGTTGGCATAATCTTAGGTTGTTAATTAACAAAACAAAGTGAGGATAGTGTAAACCGGATCTTAATGTCATAAGTTACTTATTGAAAGAAATAAAAAAACACAAACATTGTATCTGCTCATTGCGTAAAAAGATTGAAATTTTTAATTAAATATTTAAATTTGACAGTCCCAAAATCCACACATACGACACGTGGCATAATTATTCTTATATAACTATGAAATAATGTATAGATTGTATACTATATTTCCTTTGCTTGTAAAAATATATCAACGTGGCATCTTAATAAGTAAAAACAGAAGATATCTTGATTACACTCGACGTAGTTCTTGGAGAAATGGGAAAAGTAATTCTTGCCGAGCGAATAAAGGCATTCCTATGCAACGAGCTTCACTCCCTTCTGAAATGCAAAATTAACAGAATTCTTGAAGGAACTATATAACACGTTACTCATTAATATCAGGACGGTATTCTGTAACATTTCAGATTATGTCTTCATCACAATGTTCTAAAAAACTACCAAATAGTACTCATTCCAATCTTCTATTGTAAAGTAAATCTACCTCAATATATTCTTTAATTTACTGCTAAGCTTATCATTTGTTTTGCCTATCCATGTGTGACCAAACGTTCTCTTTACGCCGGACGATCCCCTTCCATTACCGAACACAAAACGAAGAGGAAATCAATGAATTTCCGATAAAATTCAGTCCGCGTATATCCGGGCTAATCTAAACGCGGGGGCACTGAATTACGTCAATTTTAACACAATTTCACGGCACTAATTAGGATAGGATGGAGCATGGGTAAGTTTGCAAACATTATTCTCGGAGGTAATTTGTCGCCCACGGTATCGTGATGACGGGCCTGTAATTTGATTATTCGGCAGGCTTAGGACGGTGTGGATGGGTACGTTTCCGTAAATTAAATTTTGAATAAAAATGCTTGAAATAATGAAAATTTTGTTTCACGAAATATACGTTTTTTATATAATTTTGTGTAGGGATAATGAAATTTACGCTGATGTTCAATGGAGGCTGTGTTGAATAATGTTTATACATTTTTCTTACCAATGTTATATTTTAAATAAAATACTTTTTAAAGGATTTTAAACGCGGTTTATTATACATTATTATTTAACCCGACGTTTCGATGTTATATTTATGTTATATTTATATTTTTAGAAATAAAATACCTCGTTTTCTATGAAAATATGGTTACGGATGTACAAACAACGCGTCGATTTTATAGCAAAAACAACCTACTCAACATTTTCCGTAACAACCCGGAAAATAAAATTGCGGGGTCGTTTATTAAGGGAAAGTCTTATCTAAAAATAGCGGTTGCCATAAAACACAAATAAAATATTCTTAAATGATAGTAATAAATAACAAATTATCTTTGGTATTAAGGCTTCATTGTTTGTCGTTGAAGATAATGTGGGGATCAAGCTAAAATATGGCGAGTGTTATATTGGACTAATTGACCGGGTGAGGGGCCGGCTTACACGGGTATGAGCCGCTTACTTCCGAATTACGTGTGGTGATCGCTTTGCTATTTATCGTTATTAAAGTAGGGTCCAATGTTGTAATATTGATAGCCTGTGTTAAATCCAAGGCACTGGACTCAGCCTTAGAAATGTTAAAACTCCTTCATATACTACTAGCTGTGCACTGCGATTTCATCCAAGTTTTACCAGTTTCCGTGAGATTTGATCAAAATCCTTTTTGAGCGTATGCCTATTGCCTGGACATTGGTTTGGCTATGCGTTTATAGATCTCTTTGTCAGTCAGTCTGTCACTTTTAAGTTTTATGTATAGAGATAAAAAAGTTGTGGATCGCTGCGAGCTAGACCTCACGTTTAAATGTAAGTATAAATATTATTTATTTTATACCACACTGGCAATTAAGAGCTTCTTTTGTCTAAACTATTCGCCTACAAAATTTTATGAAGATCAGATAAATTATAATTACATACAAAATATATACACAGGCTGTGCCACCTAGACTGTGAATATGAAATGGGCCTCCACTTTTATACTGGCTATTAATAAGCATAATGATTTTACATTGTTGTTATGTTAGAACGCATATATTATGTTTTGTAGAAAACTGGATGTATATCTCACTGATAGAGATATAATTACTTAATTAGTACAAAGTCTGCATCTAAACAAAGCAATGTCCTACCGAAACTTGAAATAATTGAAATTTTTATAAACAAAAACATGGTATTAAGTAACTAAAGTAGGTATGTTTCACTGATAAGCTTTTTACAGTTTACGTATGCCGTAACTTCAACGTTCTATTTCTCCAATATTATTTTGTTCACTTAAATAGTTATTATCTGTTTAATACTTGACGTTAACTTTGTAACGTTATTCTGCAGGTATGCGTCTATCACACGGGGAAGGGATCTCTATATCCCACTTAATCTCCAGTTAATCGCAGCGTCAAGTTAAATCCAGATTTATTAAACTACGTTATAACAAAACTCTGATGAAACTGATAGATTATGTGGGATTAAGGTTGTTGGTTATTTAAATTTGTTTTATAGTGTTTTGGTTTGTTTTTAGTTATATTTTATAACTATTTAAATTAATTTAAAACATTAAGGCCAATGAGCAGACGACTAGATGGAAAGTGATTACCGCTGCCCATACCGATTAGCAATTACGATAAAAACATCAGCAATCCTCTCCCTATCCCCTTCCCTTCCTTCAAGCTGGCGAGATTTTGCTGTTGTAGATGTTCATGGGTTAGTCACTTAACATTAGGTGAACCGTATACAAAAAATAACGTTATTTATAGCAATAATATATCCGGAATCTTTTCTTACTTAATGAAATAAATATAGAAAAAAATACTATCGTTGCATCCAAGCATAGGCGGGCGGCTAGTTTCTTAATATAAAATAATTTATGTTAGAGTCTTATCATAACATTTTCAGTGGTCAGAATGTTAACGTTTAACAGATTATGAAATATGAAAGAAAAGGTCGCCATAGAGAAATTTATTGGTATAAATAAATTCCTATGAATAGTATCTTACCTTCTAAAGGGTCCACCGTTTGGTCCTTTTAAAAGGTCAATCAAGTCAACCTTTGAAAATCCTTTATCAAAAGCAGGTCATGTGAGATCCATATTTATAAATAACTAGCCCGGTTTCATTCGCATTTTATAAAGAAAAAAGCGATTATATTAACATGAAGAAATTCTGTAAGCCAATTTTTATCCCGTCCGTTGTACTATGAAAGATATTTTGTTCTTGGAACTAAAACGAGATAAGATATTCTTCTTTCAAAATATTTAGGCCTTTATATTTTTTCGTAATAGACGAAAGGGCAAGTGAGCCTACGATCCACCTAATAAGTAAGTAAAGGACGACTCCAATCAGCACCCACGACACCATAAGTTACGTGGGTGTGTTGCCGGCCTTTTAAAAAGCTCGCTCGCTTCGCTCTTTTCATGAAAGCCTATAACGTATCATACTGGGAACACCACTGCTCTGTTGTAAGTAAGTGAAATTTCTTTTAAAATGCATAGTTGTTGACCACCAGGCATCGAAATGATGAGGATAATAATTCAGGCATGCGGTCCGGTGGAGGGATCCAGTGACTGATAAAGTTTAGAATAGTTCGCCAAAGCACTCCCCGTGGGAGATGCGGTAGGCAATGCAGATGTAACTTAATACTGAATGGTAGATACATGACAGAAACTCTAATAACGTATTCGATTTTAATGGTGTATATTACCGCTGGCAAGAATTGGACGTTCAAATCATATTTTATTTGCTAGAATGTAGTAACAAATAGCTGTTCATGTTGTATGAATTCTTAAACATTCTACTCAAATATTGAATGTGCAAATTAAAAGAAAATGTTAAACTAAGTTGCTACAAAATTATACACATAATAAATAGGTCAAATTCAAATAAAAATGTCAAAATTTGTGTTTAAAATGTCAATATTAATGAAAATCATTTAAATATTCATCAATGTCATAGAATTGCTTCTTCATCAACCTTGTCAACATTCGTCGAAATAGATGTTGTTCTTATGTAATAAATGATATAGTTATATAATATAATGAAGCAGTCGTAAACTTATGTTGTTAAGGAAATATTAAAATTTCTGGAAAACCCGGAGCATATTAATGCATCGTTGCTTCCATATAGAAGAGATTACAATGTTAGCAAGGGTCCTTTTAGATTTCTACGTTGCAGAGATCATATCATGCACTTTATACGGCCCGTTTCACTCTATCCTGATACAAATTTATCATTATGTGATTATATTAAAGCATCAGCATATCGTTATTGAGAAACACAATACATACGCTATAAATATACAAAACGGAATCGTGTTATTCGATTTGTTATCGAATAGAAGCCAAGCAAGCCGATCCTAAATGTATCACTCACATATCAATAAATAGGCCCAACTTACATATCAGTTTCCAAACCCATTCGAGTAGGGCTGCTGTAAGAAAGTTTTTTCTTTTATGTAAGAGCAGGCAAGCGGAGCATGCGGTTCACCTGATGTTAAGTGACTGACTGCAGCCCATGAACATCTTCAAAGTTTTGTTCATGCCTTGTCGGCTAGAAGGAAGAGGAGGAGCTTAGGAGAGGATTAATGGTGGGAAAGGGAATGCAAGATGTTATGCAGCAAAATTAACACGGGTAGGAATGGGGTGGTGACACACGTATTTTAACCCGTCTCCATACGGGTGAAGTTTTTGGTTTGTTATTGTTAATCCCTATTTTAAGTTTCTCACATCTATCCTAAACAGGAATACTAGTGGATTTGTTTGTTTAATTAGATAAATTTCAAAAAATATTTTCTTTTTTCTCTGTTTATTATAAGCAGGTTAATGAAGGATATCTATGGGCTTTATGCTCCTTTTATGGTGTAAAATAGTGGGGCACAGATACTGTTATAGAAAAGGCAGATTCATGCCTTAACATGATCTGAGTTTAATATCACAAGAGACAAATTTACTATCTCTCAGCAAAAGAATCACGTGAAATTGAATCAGTTAATATTTTGCATACCTTTTAGGGCTTTATTAATATTCTAGAGATTCTTTGACTTCATCATTATTTTAATTACATCGTTGATGTCGAAACTTTTTGGGGTTCCGCACCTAACAAATGAAAACGTGACCGTATTACTATGCGTCAGTTGTCTGTATATCTTAAGCCGTGAAAGTAAGAAAAATGATTTTCACAAATCATGCATTTCCATCGCTGCTGCAACAAATACTAAAGAAATTAAATTATTAAGAGGGGCCCGGAATCCTTTGTGCGGTAATCGTTCTCGCGTTTGGCCGGTTTTTAAATAATTCATCAATTTTTTTTATCAGTTTACGTAACGATTACATTAATAGCTTATAATAATAAGCTTTGTACCGACAAACTATAGAATTGTAGGAAATATATTTAAATAAGTTACCTCTCTACATAATTTACCATGCGTTTTAACTGATGTTAAGCCTTTATATCCAGTTATTCTATTTTACATCTGATAGCCCTGCGTTGTACCCGAAACTGACCCATATCAAATATTGAACAGATTCTTCAGTTTCCTGATAAATGAACGAAATATTAGTAGCCTTCGTCAGCGATCAGTCTGAAACTTATACGGATTATTTCCACAAATCTTTCTGTAACTCAGAACTTCGCTTTTAATATGGAAGATAAATAAAACTAATTTTATCTCCCATAAAATGACATCTCTTAGATTTCCTTTGAATTATTCTAAAATTATTTCTATTTTGCTAATAGCCAGTATGCGAATTTTTTTCCCATATATTCTGTGTTAAAAGCCAGTTTCTTTCTACGGTTTCACTTGCAATGAATTCAAGATCTTCAGATCAATATAATTTCCCTTATCACCTAATCAGAATAATCCGAATAATAGTCTATCTTTATACGATATTTCATCAATAACGCCGTGATTGACCCACAAACAACAAAACTTTTGAAGTTCTGAACTCAAACTTTCACATTTTAATATAAGTAGGAGTATAATTATTGTCATTCCATCTGAAAAATATTAGATATTCAAGCTTGTTAACAGCGATGAAAGAACCATTGTGTACAGCTCGTTACATAAGAATAAATCAGTTTAAAAAAGGCGTCTGACGTCATTGTGTTATGATTACTCACGGCCGGGTGGCGGGATGCCAGGTGACCCGGAAGTTATGACGTCATCAATTTCACAGACCACGCGCCCTTGTGTATTTTTATCTATTTTTATGGAATGTCTCTGCAGCTTAAACAATGTTCGCAAATGAATGTTTCGAGCATTTGAATCGGCTATTGAGTGGAAGATTTCAATTACGATGCTAAACAAAATACTGGTACGTAAAGTACGGAAATTGTCAACTTTGTTAGGTCATTGTTGGGAAATGTTTTATTTTTGATGTGTTTCTATCAAGTAAATGTAATGATATAATATTATTTGCGAACATAGATATCAAAAATGGTTTTTATAATCTACACTAATATTAAAGAGGAAAACTTTGTTTGTAATGAATGAGCTCAAAAACTACTGGACCGATTTTAAAAACCACCACCATTCGAAAGGTACATTATCAACGAGTAACATAAGCTATATAATACATGTAACTTTATGCTACGGGAGCGAAGCCACGCGGATTATCTAGTAAGGTATAATCTAACTACATGCAGCCAACATGCATGCAATCATTTTACATACAAAATGATTTATGTGTTTGCAAATTAATTTTGTATTTATATACAGGATACAAATAAATGTTACTATTGCTAATGGGGATTTCATAATGAGATTTATGAATAAAATATGTTATTCACAGGTATAATATTTAATACAAAAACATTTTTACAAAGAGAATTATAATAAATCCAAACTTTTTAATTTGCATTTTGATTTCGCATGTAATATTTAAAAAAATTGACATAAAAGGTAAAATAAAAAAAATAACATCTCTTCATCATCAAATAACATTTTGAACATATGTGTGTACTTTTCATCGAAACTGTCTATTGAGACTTTTAGAATAAAATGAAAGGAATTCAGGCCAAAGTCCAAACATTTAATACTTAACCATATCCAAACACACAGTTCAAAGTCTTCTGTTGTACAACTACTTGAAACTGCATCGACATTCCAGGTATTTTCATACGAGAGTATTAAAACTATGCATTTGGTACAGGAGCACTCAGTTAACCGCTGACCGCTAGATAAACTAGCAAGTGCGTCATTTGTATGAAAGCCTCACTTGGCCGCCATTTTTGGTATTATGACGTCACGATGGCTATATTTCGTGTAACGCTTTTGTATGTGTGTGTAAATTTTGATGTTTAATTGGTTGAGATTTATTAAAAAATATATAGACAATTATTTGACTCCACGAGTCTCTTTGAAAGAAAGACGGAAAATACATTTATTGGGGTGACAAGATAACAACAAAATACACTATGCACATCTATGCACCTATATTCGCATATAACTTAAACAGTTGGTTAGTCTTAGTTAAGATAAGTCAACTTAGTCGAAATCTGCTCAGAAGAAATAAAAATATCCTCGTTGAAATTTTACCATAATTCTAGCAGTAAATCACTGCTAAACTCTCGCTTCTAAATTCAATATCGCTTTCCTACAGTTTATGATTTATCACGGCCACTTTTTGTGTCCACTCACTATAGTTTAGTGTTAACCGCTAACAGAAAACTCAACCAAGCTCACCGCAAGCTGGCCACGTCGTACCAAACTAATTGCCAATCGATTTTCGTGACGGATGCCATGAAAAGACTTTTTGTACAGCTATCGGTTCTCGCGATTTTCACTCATCAACCTCAAACTTCAACGGTGAATTTTATTGAAAGCATTTCTATGAAATCTTGTTTAAATTGCTCCAGTAAAGGTGGGCAAATATTTGCGGTGAAATGTTCATAATAGACTTTAGAATTTAAGTTAAACTGCAATTTAGAGTACAGATTTAGAAATGCAAATAAATTTTCTGTATTATTTGAAATTTGCAAATTATTTTGCTTCCGTTTTTAGAAAGAAATTCTATTAAACCCATATTAAAAATACAATGTGACATGACGATCATAATAATAGTTAAAATATTCTTATAAAGACATTATTCTAACATCTTAGTACCATTAAACTTAGCAAGATGTCGGAAACAACAGAGTAGTGACAAATTACGACAAAGTGACAAGTTACTTACACTGTGTGATATCATCACTGTCGGCCATTTATAAAGTCTATTAGGCTGGGGGCTTAGATAATCCTTTCTTAAGTATTCATGATACGTTGTTGTGGATTCAATTTAATATTTCTTGTATGATCCACCGTTTAAATGTATAATTGATATGTCCTGGACATATTATAAGACATGAATTGTATTTAAATTGTATTTAATAAGTCGATAACATGGCCAAGTGACCCTTTTTCAAATGGGTTCAGATCCCGGGTTGTGCCAAAAAAAAGAAAATGTTTTTGAGATGAAAAATCTTAGGAACAGCACGGAGTCAGGAAATGGATGGTGCTGGTACACTCCTGCACCATGGAGAGCACGTTAGACCGTTGGTCCTGCGCCTGATATCTCTCCTCTTAAGTCGATCTTTCGTCCCATCGGGTTATGAGAATAGTGAGTTCTGTTCGCACATACAATATAATATCTCATGCAGCTGTATAGTCTCTGTAGAGACTAGCATGGCCAAAATCGGTCAGAGGAGCTATTATTATCCTTGCATAAATAAAGGAAAATACGTAACATTTCCCCGCTGATATTACCTCTGTGATAGCACATTCAATTCTTCGATCAGTGCTTTTAATTCAGCGGGATTTTTTTACTATCTGACCCGCGGCAAAAATGTTCATCGGAATTCGCGATATTTGGACATAGCGTATTTTTTTATAAAATGAATGCTTGGCATTGAATTGTTCATCTTGAATGCCGAATATTTTTAACTTTGTGATTTTGGAGTCAATTTCCGATGTCATTTCTGGAATAATTGTACACTGTTTCTATCAAGAGTATTTTGATTCATATTTCTTCTTAACTGTAATCGTATGCTTATAAAGCATATTTATTTAAATATACCGGCTCATAACTGTCAGTTTCATATAAATTTTAGACTCGTATAATATACTGATTTTATTTGGCAATTCAGCCTTTATCCATATGTGACATGCAGAACGTATAACACATTTTACAATTTTCGCTTTTATAATGTAATTTTCGTTGATAGAAACCTCACGTGTTCCAAACTTCGCATCAAATTTAATTCACAATTGTTGTGTAAATTGAAGAGCCGAGGAAAGCCTAACAAAATTTCCGAATTACGAGTTTAACAGCTACCGTTGTGTGACATAAGTAATTTGGTTAGCCCTGTTTAGTTTCATGATTCACGAATTCTCAATAAGGGCTTTATTTACATATAGTTTGAGGACAGTTATGAATTATTTACGTTATTCATCCCTGCGATTCATACGCGTATTGGGTCTTTAGATAAATATCTTTTGGGGTGACTACCCTTACTAAAACCTAACTTACTAACTTGTAAGTTAGGTTTATATCGAGTAGGAATCCATCCGCATTGCTACGGTAGGAACTGATCAGAATAATCTCTCTTTGCCGATAAAAGTTAAATCTTCCTGCTTAACTCTCCTTCTTACCTGTATTTTTATACTTCCGTGTTCCGGTTGCATGGGTGTTCACGTTTCTTCTTAGTTTGCTCATATTTAATGTACTTCATTATGAAAATATTAACCAGATGAATATAAAATTATTTTTAATATTCCGAAAGCTAGAGCCATTTTGGGGAGTATTTGAGGATTGTTTTCAAAACTCAGGCAAATGATAGAATGTAACAATCTCAAACTTGAGACTTAAAATATAATTTAATTGTGATTTTTTTTGTTTATATGTACCTGTTTCTAACAAACTACTTGATTCTGTTAATTAGGTAATATGGAACCTCGTTATTATTTAACATATTGCAATTTTTAATTATTTAACTTATAATAAAAATTTCTTGCGAAACAAAAGAACTGATAATATTGTCATTATATTATTGCTCTTTAATTTTTTAAGTTGTTTCAAAAATGATCAAACAAGGTTCGTAAATATAACGAGACAATTAATTTAATATTTTTTCTAACCATTATTTAATTTTATACCCCGCTTTTAAATTCTTGAAATTAGCGGTAAATGTTTCAAGCTAAAGTATCCCCGAGCAGTTGGGAAAGTTCAGCTGCGGGTAAAGTTGCTTCGAGCAAAAAACTACGTCTTTAGGACAGTTGCAAATGCATTACAGAAGTTCAGGACAAACAAGCAATTAAAACTGTCTTAGCTCATTAACGCGAATTGGAGATAATGCTTTTTAGTTTATTTTAGTTTTCAGTTCTTGTACATTTACTTCAACTAGTAATTACCTTTCGATGCAACATTTTAAATTGTTTGTATCAATTACGATTGCTTAACAGCTTGGTTTGGTTTACTAGTATTTTATGTAGGGCTCGGATATGTAAATGATTTATACAGTTTCAATGCATTAAATAGAACAAATCAATGTTTCAGCGAGAAACATATTTGGTCATTGATGTTAGTCATTGTGTATTAGTCCCATATATTGAACTCCATTGGCTAAATATACAATGTTGAAAGGCAATAGAAACCCCGTCAGAGTGCATACAGGCATAGATTGACGCAGAACTACTGTGTTTAAATAGCAAATATAAAAACGAAAGCGTTGGATGTGCTCTGGACTTGATTGATCAGATATACGTATTGGAACGTAATAGTAGCCCTTTCAAAACACAATCAGCCACAGAGCAACTCTAAAACCACTATGGTTTGAGTAACAACTATAAGAACGCAAATGTCCTAAATTCATTGGTCATAACCATATTGAAAGGAAATAGAAGTTCCTTCAAAATGCAAACAGGCAACATAGCACCGCGGTGTTGGAACAGCAGTTACTTTAAATACGAAAGCGTTCCATCGCTTTCAAACTCCATCGGTCAAATATCCAGTGTGGAAAAGCATTAGAAGTTCCTTCGAAATGCAAACAGGCAACATAACACCGTCGTGTTAGAACAGCAGTTACTATAAATACGAAAGCGTTACATCGCTTTTAAACTCCATTGGTCAAATATCCAGTGTGGAAAAGCATTAGAAGTTCCTTCGAAATGCAAACAGGCAACATAATACAGCGGTGTTGGAACAGCAGTTACTATAAATACGAAAGCGTTCCATCGCTTTCAAACTCCATCGGTCAAATATCCAGTGTGGAAAAGCATTAGAAGTTCCTTCGAAATGCTAACAGGCAACATAACACCGCGGTGTTGGAACAGCAGTTACTATAAATACGAAAGCGTTTCCATCAAAAAAAAAAAAAAAGTAACAAAAATCGACTTCTTAATTCGGCATATCGTTACAAATAATGTGTAAAACATGTATCACACCTAATAAGATTACAAAAAAAATAATAATAATAACATTGGTAATTTAATCTATGTAAACAAACATACAAAAAGTTCAAATATTTAATCTTACTAAAAGGAACATACTGTGTATACTTTATAACATTCCAAGTTTACTACAATACGTACTCACGGCCAGCGAGGTCACCGATGTCGCTAGCCAATAAGTTTTAATCTACCGTCTTTAAAAAAAAATATAGTTAAAAGTTAAAACTACTTTATTGTAAAATCAATAAGTGTAAACATTCTTATTTATCATTGTAAGTATAATGTATAAAATTGTAGTGGTCGCTGGCTTATGATGCACAGAAAAACTCGAATGAGTTTATAATTGTATCATCCTAAGTTATCTGTAATTACCTATAAATGTAATAAATAAATAAAATAAAAAAATAAATAAAATAAATCGCTTTTAAACTCCATTGGTCAAATATCCAGTGTGGAAAGGCAATAGAACCCCTTCAGAAGGCAATCAGGCACAGAGCAATGCCAATATGGCGGTGTTCGAGTAGCAGCTATGAAAACGAAAGTGTTTGATTGCGCTCAAAACTTTTGCATTGGGGCATGTTGAAATAAAACTAGCTATGTAAACAGATTTTTATTGGATTTTTTGAAAATCCTTTTTTTTTTCGATAAAGAATATCGATTCTTGACTCAACTCAGACTTCTATACATCGGTATAGAAGTCTGAGTTCTTTTTATTTCTTAATTTGTCCATGTAAAGCAATATGTAATACTATTCATAATATTGCCAATTTTTCTGTAATAGTTACTGTGTTAAATGTGGAATATTAAAAAAAAAAACTACAAATATTAAACAAAAAAATTGTGAAGTAATTTTCGCATGAGTAATGCTGAAAATTTAATCAACTTTAAAGTATTAAATATGATTTTAAATTAAATTATATTACGCACAGTTAAGTTAATATTATTATGAAAGAGAGTCACATATTCATAAAGGAGGCATGAGCACTTTTTGTGGCCAATGAACGACATGAATTACAAATCGGACAATGCGGATGAAGCGAGCAGATCGGGGCTTGCTCTAATATAGACTAAGAGATGGTGAAGAGATTATTATTTTTTTACTATCAATATACAAGTTGATGAATAGATTTATATAGTTAAGGTAAAATTATCACTACGAAACATACTTCGCTGAATTAGTATAATTGTGAAAATTTGAATTAGTTGTATTGTTGTTATTTTGAATTGTTGTTGTGTTATGTAATTTAATCATTAATCTTTTATTCGCACATTAGAATGATTTTATAGGTAAAATTGTTTTTAACGCTGAAAATGGTATTGAATAAGTAGTCTTTATATTATTATCGTAAATTAGGTCGTTTATTATACAATTTGAATTATGTTACACGCGTAGGTAGGAGTTGTTACAGCCCAAAGTGTGATTGATCAAAAAAGACTCTTTATACTAGCTCTTAAAATATACGGTTTGTCAATGCTTTTTAGATTAGAATACGGCATCACGATGTTGATCTGACTGTTTTGCAAAAAGCATCCTTAAATTTATTATCCTTAAAACATTAGTGTAACTCTTACACTACTTCGTTTGACATAGGTTACGAGCGTAGAATACGGCATGGCAACGATGTTACAGCCCAAAACGAGGCTGATCCGATCTCGCAGCCCTTTTCGACTTATCTGTATTCACAGCTATGTTCCTAACGCGTTATATGATTATTTCAAAGAATTATTAATACAATCGTTTTAAAGAGTGTCAAAATGTTTAAAACATTACATTATGTAGTAAATGTTACGAAAATTGAAGTACCTGTTACCTATCTAAAGTGAAGCCTTCATAAAAGTTTTAATAAAACATAAATTTTATAAGTACCAATACCAATTTTTTACCATGATACAGAAGGATTCTATTTTTCTGGAAAATTTTATACAATCAATCGAAGTTACCTCCAAGCAAACTGAGCAAAATAATATTTTATATGTTGAATAATTACTTCCAGTAGGTATGTACCGAATTTAGTACTTTTTAAATTTCTGCAAAAATGTACATAATGAAATAATACAAAGCTTTTAATTTAGCCTAAGCTTCACGTATGGTGACGGGTTAAAATACGTGTGTTATCACCCCATTTCTACCCGTGGATGTCGTAAGAGGTGACAGAGGGTAATAATAATAATAAATTTGTTGCATAGCATGTTCAGCAATAAAAGAGTGGCAGTCGAGCATTTCACGGAAGGTCGGCGTAAAGCAGTGTTATTAATATTATCATCTATCTCCCCGCTCACATATGAATTCCGATTCGTATTCGAAATCCGTATTCGATATTCCATTTCTCTTTTCTCCCAATTTTCCATCATTAATCCTCTTCTTATCCCCTTCCCTTCCTTCAAACTGACAAGGCGTCTATGACATTTATGGATGTACATTGGCTGCGGTCAGTCACTTAACATTAGATGAACCGCATGCTCCGCTTGCCTGCTGCAATATAAAAAGGTCTAAATATAGGTCTAAGTACTGCCCATAAAAAGACTAGATATTCTCAGATTTTAGATTAAGAATTGTTCTATTTTAAGTTAAGAAAGCTAAGCTTAGGCCGCCTTAAATTAATATTTCAATCTTTCTTACCTAAGTTTTCAATGATTCTATAATTTTCGTTTTAAGCGACTGTTAAAGCCTTCAATTAGGAACGAAAATCTTTGTTAATCTCTTCTTGTTGATAATCCTTTTAAATCCATACAACAGTACTTAACTTAAAACAGTGGACTAAAGAGATTTCAAATTAGTAAGTCGTGAAATAATGATCTTTAAGAACACTGGGGTTGTGCTAAGGAGTAGCTTATATTAATTGTATAAAAGCTAAAATGAAAGTTGTTATTTGTTGATTCAGTGCTATTCTAAGAATCATATGTAAACGTACTTTTATAGTTATTAATAATGCAACCAAAATCTTTGCTACTAGTGTATATTATGTGTCCCTTAATATTTATCCTATTATTTTCTACTATAGTACAGGATCCCTGATACACGGTTCATAATTTCTTACTAACAAGCTGATTTTTCATGAGTAGCTTCCTTTTGACTAGACGCCCAACATTTTTCCTTACAATAATGTTGGTAAATGGTAGCTTAATAGGGTAGCATGGATTTGAAAACATTCTGATTTGATGAAATATAAGGAAGCTACTAACTTAATTCTGATGAAATTTTGTATACATGGTAATAGGATGACATTTTATTGGTATTAAGACCCCTAATATTATTTCAATTTAAATTATTTTCATTGCCTGTATTTATCTCTATGTACCTACTTGTGTATGGAATAAATTCTTTCTTTCCAGTGAATCTGGTTCTCAATGTAATGTTGTTTATAATAACTACTTAAACCGGCGATAGTTTATATATAGTACCGGATATAGTAGATTTAGAAAATTTAAGAAACGAAGATAATACTTCTGTTACTCCTTATTGAGCACAACTCCATCAAAATCTTTGTCAAAACGGTGTCCATTTTATTCAATCAGTCGCGTTTAAGCAGTAAAAGTTTCCACACTTCAGGTATGCGCTAAAAGTCAACATTTCCTATTCAAATGCACAATGTAGGGTTATACCTCGTTAAGCCGGATACCGGATCTGTGATTTTATTAGCCCGAGGTTGTCGTAAAATGTACGGATAAATCTGCATTTTACAGAGATATTTTGTTCGCTTTGCAGTGCATTTTCATGAGCGCTCAATGTATGAACGTTTTGAAGATACGTGTCACATATACGTTTTGTGTCGTTATATCTGCTACATTGTATTTTGTATGAGTGTTATAGTAAGGGAACCTTCAAATTACAAGAATAACTACAAAAATCCTCCCCTTGGGCCCCCATTCTATAACTTTTGTAAAATGCACAATGTAACAGATATAAAACAAAATGAATCCCTTCAAAACCCTCATACATAGTGCTGTACACTGCTATATCATGTGAAGCTAAATTGATTATTATTAAAAAAAATAAAAAGGTAAAAAGTTTATTTGACATAAAATAATTAGGTACAAACTAATATTCCGATAATTTATAAATGTTTGTAATGAATTTCTATAACAATGACAATATATTTTAAGGGTTAATTTACGAATGAAAAATATAGCTGGTACCAGGCATACAATTTTAAGATCTTGAAGTTCTTTTAAACGTATCAACCCTTTTTGACGGTCAAGAGATTATTAAAATTTTGTGAACCAACTTGTCGTTAAGTCATGGAATTGCCTAATGACAATGTTGGTTTTGCAATGTTAAACAAAAAGTTTGAACAACAGACCCTTTGATTTTCTTGGATAAGTAATAAAACAAAAGATTTAATGTTTTAAAGGTTCCATTAGATGCTTAGTTGCGAGTACGGTATTTCTTCGTGGATAAGCAAGATGGCTTAATAAAATAATTTATTTTCTTCTTCTGGACATCAATTTTCCACTCCTATAACTAGTAAATCGGGTAGAAATCCAAGTTCATTCCATTCATTTACCTTCCGTGTTACATTGGGGACTTTGTAATCGGATTTAGTATTTCTACAAAGAGCTCTCTCTGCATATTTTATTAAAGCTCTTTTTATGCGCAAAATTTTTCATCGAGTATTTTATATACATTTTACTATTAGAGGTTGCCCCGATAGCTGGCTTACTAGCTCGATACCTAGTGCGTTTGATTTAAGGGTCGTTTGTGTCTATCACGGTGCAACTACTGAAGCAATTTTGATAAAATTTCGTGTAGAAATAAGATATTAGAACGATTAAGTGATAGGATACTTTTAATTGATCTATCGTCTCAGCAAGCGAAGCAGCGGCCAACAGTCATTGTAGTCACTACATAGTATAAAACAAAGTCGCTTTTTCTGTCATGTGTCATGTTGAATGTCCCTATGAACGCTCAAATCTTTAAAACTACGCAACGGATTTTGATGCGGTTTTTTTTAATAGATAGAGTAACTCATGAGGAAGGTTTTTATGTATAATATCATCCATTAAACCCGTGCGAAGCCGGGGCGGGTCGCTAGTTATTATATACATTAAAAGTTTGATATAAAAATAACATCTTTATTACCGCAACGTTAACTTAATATATTTTTCTGTGTAAATGCAAATATATCAGAATTTTACCTCCATAAAATAATTTTAATTTGAACATATAACGAACTATAAGATAATAATAATAATTAGTCGTTTCTGCCTCAGCATTTCGCTTTATCGAAAATCCTCAGTGGCCCATATACCAAATATTGGTTTGACCTAAATTAAAACCCGCTGGATAATATTTCGTATGTAAACTGGGTAAACCATTTATTTATTTGTATTAAATAATAACAAAGCAACATAAGAAAATTATACATAATTCGCTCTGTTCGGACCTTTCTAATAATAACTAAAGAAATTCATTTGTTTAAGTGACTAACCTGAACTTTGAAAAATTATTTTACATTGGAATCCTACTTTAACCTTCATGAACATGATATATAATATTATGCTACGGAACCGAAGCCATCCGGAATAGTAAGTATTATATAAATTCAATAGCAATTCAATGATCACAATATGTATGTGTAAGGAACTACACGTCTAAATTTATCGAAGGAAGTAAACGAAAACTCCTAACTGTGGGGTTTACAAAGGTTTGTAACAATTTAAACTTTGCAGATTGGAACGTTTTCAGCTTAAAGACGAAAAAATGTACTATTGGAAGTTTTATTTGAGTTGAGATTCATGTATTGTTATACTTTTATTATTTTTCCTTGTATGTTTAGTTATTTTATGTCCGGTTTCTGAGTCAGTTTAACGCTAGTTCTCACATTCGATAGCCCTAAACCTCCGGAATCTGACAATTGCGTTTCTGAAAACGCATCACTGTCAAATTTTCGTCTGAAATGTGTCTGACAGTTAATTATTTAGATAACCTATAATTAATGCATTCATAACCATTTATAGGTTATCTTAAATATACTTCTTCTTCTTTATAATGAATGGCCTATATAATACTCACAAATTGGGATTTAGACGTATACATAAAATATATAAATAAATGTATAAATTATACTTGATAGATTTTGTTACTTCCTGATGGAAGTGAATTTTAATTCTTTATTGAAATAAAGACTTTTTTACGCTAAATTTATTGAGATCGACGATGACCATTTTATATAAATTAGAATGGACCGGTAGTAAATTAAATAAATTTTGTTAGTAAATTGTGGAAATAGTGTCCAAGTCTTTAATGAATTTAATGTCGGACAAATTAAAACTTTTTCTAAGAGCTATATTTGTGTTTGATTTTCAAGATTACAAACTTTTTATATTCATTCTATTTTAAACCTAAATGAAAAAAGGAAAATTTCTTCGACACACATATAATACACATTATACAATCACATACAAACAAAAAAATAGAAAGATACGATAGAAGCCATTTAAAAAAAGAAACAAATAAAATAAACAAAATAAATATGAGTGTGCCAGTGAAATTTTGTATGGTGAGTATGCATGCCGAAAATGGAAAACCACTCAGTGTACCTGTGAATGTATATTATATGTTAAATTTTAAGATTAAATAGGTTAATACCCATTTTATATAAACTAGAATGCTAATTATTTTTATCAGCCAATTTTTTACGTAATTAATTTATTAATTTCATTTAATAAATTCTTGATGCCTTACCTTTTATTAACATTGTTTCAACTTTATAGTATTTCTGGGAATTACCTCAGGGATATTACAGTTAATAATAGTAATTTGTATTGTATTGTGCTTCGCTTTTGTAAAGCTTACAAAGTGTGTTAATTAGTTCGGAACCTAATTATAAGGTTGCTTATTTGCAACACAAATACATAGTCCATTGTTGACTATAAAGGTTTACGACAGTTTAACGACAAGATATATCAAAGCATAGATGAAAATTTAGTTTTTGTAGCAATGTTGCCTTAAGCTAGTCTATAGGCACATTAAAATAATACAAACTTTTTAAACTATTTTATATAGATAGGGTCTAAATAGGCGGCCTTATCGCTACGAGAGATCTCTTCGTAATCTTTGTATAAAATGTCATATAAGGGCCACAGAAATAACTTTTATTTTATTATTGTTAAAATCTAAATAAAATCTATTTTGGATTTTGCACCGACTTCGTATAGATTATAATGAAAAAAAAATAGTTATTTTCTATTTTTAGTGTGAGGAAGTGGGTTCTATTTTTTGGTAAAAACTTATTAATGAATTGAAAGACTTGTCATTAGAACTTATTACGAAATGTGTTACTTCGCATTGTATTTATACTATCCCTATACAAGTATTGCTTGTGAATTCGGGTGTTACATGTTTTCATATATATTTCAAATGAAAAATTTACACGTACGAATTCAGCATAGTCATTTCAAGATTTAAGTAAGAATTTACAGGCAACATTTAAATATTCCATGTTATGCTTATCATACTCCACTGAAGCAGTCAAAGTTCTTAGTAACATTATCTAAGAGAATTCTTAAAGCTTCATTAGACTTAATTTATGTTCCTTTTTGAATGCCCTAAAGGATTGAAGAAAAATGCCTTTTAATGGAGTTTAAATGCGGTTTATACATTAATAATTAACTCAACATTAGTCAAAGGATTTTGTAATTTTACTTTTAGTTTTGTGTATTAACAAATCACTTTTAAATTCTAAACGCATTACTAGTTGTTTACTTTTATTTTTAACGTAGTATGTTTTTAACCTTAACAAAATTTATTTCTGTCGATTTTATGTCAAATTTCGTTTGATTCTAGTCATTATTGATAGAAAAAAAAAATAAAATTAAAAAAATATTATATTGAGTTAATACAAATGTACAGATGAGATATCATCAATCCTTCATAAATTTGTAGAGATCGTTATCTCCCCGTAGACACATACACACCTCATTCACTCAATTAGTATCCCAATTCCAGTTGTCTGTACATCGCACAATTAAGTCTTGTATTCCTACACGTTCTACCCAAGAAATGTACTCCCTAGACAATGAAAGAAACGAGCTAAATTACAGATTAGTTTCGTGAGGTTTATGGGTAAACTTCTCGCCCGTCATTTTGTTCAGGCGATTTTGTGTTGTCTACGCAACGAACGTTCCAGAAAAAACTTGTGTAATGTAACGATGGAATAACTTTCGTACGGTTATTGTACCCTAAGGTTTAATATTTGATAGGAGTTTGCTGAATGTAACCTTTTTTAAGTTTGAAGTGTTAGCGAATTTATTGTTGGGAGATTGAAATAAAATTTTATTTGGATTGTTATGTTTCTACGCTACCGCAATATTTATTTAGGAAATTGCCAATTGACTGATTGTACGATTTGTCCAAATAGAAAAGTTGAAATTTATTTGTGTTATATATCACAGATGGAAATATCACAGTGCGATTATGGCTAACTAGATGTTCCGCGGCTTAGTTTCCGTAGCATTATATTGTAATATATAACTAAAGTCTATATCCCTCAGTGAAATGACAACTTTCTAATTTTACGTTTTTGTGTGTAAATATTACAAACATATGTTTATACAAAAACAAAAAAATAATGTTTTCTCTTTATGATTTTAGTATAGACTAGGTGAGCTTCGCGGTTTCACCCGCCCATATAGCTTGTTCCCATGGGATTTTCGGGATAAAAACTATCCTATGTAATTCCTGGGGTTTCAACGAATCTCTTTACATAATTTCATGGAAATCGATCCTGTACTTTCGGATCCTATTCAATACCAACAATCAAACAAATCTTTCCTCTTTATAATATTAGTATAGATAAGCTGATATTAATTTTAATGCGTTAATTCTCTGAAAGCTGCCATTAGTTCAACAAACAAGTGACCCTATTTAGGTATTTTATGTCCTAATTCCGAGCTCGATACCTCAGCGCCGGCTAGTGACTGCCTGAGTAGCTCTGAATTAATACCATTGCGTCGCCCTGCTCTAATTAAATATTTAATTTTAAACTTGTTTGTGGAACTTTTTCGGAATTTTCGGTTCGGTTGGTTATATAAATTTGGGCTTTCAACAACTTTCACTGACTTTGTGCGCATAATAATTTTAACAACTATAAACGTAATTGTTTTATCAGGTAATAAAATGAATACTGTATAATACTGAATTCAAGTTGTGTAAAAATGTATGTAGTACAGGATCCCTGATAACGATTCTAACATTTATTACTAACAAGCTGATTTTTGGTGACAAGTTTCCTTTAACGATATAATTATCTCGATAATATTTTTTTTTTATTTGTCTTAAAATATTTTATTATGCTACCACTTGCCAACATTACTGTAAGAAAAAAAGTGTCTAGTCAAAAGGAAGCTATACTAGTACTATATAGAGAAAGTTTGTAAGGAAATTTTGCGTGAAGTATGTTTGTGACCCAGTTATAAAAAACAACAATATTATTTGTCTCTAGTTTGGTATCTGGGGAACAGTGAAATAGTGGGGAGGTATTTCTCTTCCTTTAGTCTATGCGACAAAATAATATGAGGGTATATCTACTAACGAAGGATAGAAATTAAATAATTTAATCATTAGTATAAACTTTACTAAAGTAATGATAGATTCCCTAACGTTTTTGCAATTAATTTTCCAAAATACCTACTTTAATGTATAAAATTTAAACCTTGAAGAATTCTCATTGATGTCTTCTATAATACGATAGATGCATTTGAGAATGAAAAAAATTCATCACCACTGGGTTTTTCCATATCGATTTATATTTTGCTTCTTGAGTTCACTAGCCTATATATTACTATTATAGTACTTGTCATGGTAGGGGAGCCCAGGATGCTAAATCGGGAGTTACTCGAGCGTTATCGAGACCTATTGGGTTGAGAAGCTTAGATAATTAGAAGAAAAAAATGTCATATAATACATACCGTTTCATCG